>NW_019091428.1:0-40769 GCF_001949145.1 Acanthaster planci
AAATGCACACCCCTATCAGATATATTCCATTTATGATTCGATATTGTCTCCAACTTGAACCTAGGTTGTCTAGAATCACAAATTAAACAGTTTTGAAAATACGCCAGTGTCCAGCTCAATTTGAAGTTGATACGCACCAAAATGACAAAGCTCACCATTTAAATGGTTTTTGCAGATTTGTTGACTTTATAGAGCATTTGTGGAAGTGTGACAAGTTGCTTCCCCGTTCCACCTTGAAGTGGCAGGGCAGGAATTTTGTTCTAGAATGGCAAGGCGATTTCTCATTTGCAAAGGGCGCTTGTATTAGAAATTCATCTTGTCTATGGGGGACATTTCAATGGGCATTGAGGCAAAGACCAGGGGCGCCAAGGCCTCCGATGCCTCCGTGAAGGTCCTTCCTGGCAGTGGGATCGCATTTTTATGCGGCAGTGTCAGGTCAGCATAACCTTTTCTTACAAAACTTCAAAAGTACCCGCATTCATTCACCAGGATGTGCCGAGGCATTGTTGCGATAAACTGTCTCGCCCCAGAGCACAAACACCCTCAGGCTCCATCTGTGCGTAAATCCCCTTTCCACCGCATGAGGCAAACATGGTTCCACCAGGGCGATGACAGAAGCACTCGGTTGTCTCAGTCTAGGCGACAGGCTTCAGTGTGTGTGTCTATTGTGTTTCGCTTACAGGAAAATCCGCATGCTGATGCCATTCTGAGAAAACTGGTTGAGCGAAGGGCTCTGCAAGGCAGTTTGTACACGTGAGTGGTGGGGACCAAAAACCTGTGAAAAGAACTTACTTGAAGAAGTAATGAGTACAAAAGTACCAATCTCATTTTGTTCAATTTCACTCGTTGAATAAATCTGTTTTTACCTTCTGCAAATGTGATTTATAAAGCGCTGAAAATTCGGTGCTTTTCAAATGCTAGGGGAGAACTGTACACCTGATTGGATGTAACTCGAGCCCATGACATTCTGTTAACGAGTGCAAACGTCTTCACCACTCCGCACTGAGTGTGTGAGCAGGTTTGAGGTTTGAGTCTGACCCTGTGTTAATGAGCTCTTTTGCACATCCCATTAGAGATTATCATTTTTTGTTGTAGTTTTTGGTTATACTTTTATATGAATTTCCCCCCATTTACAGGGTGTTTAAAAAGGTAATCCAACTTTAAGGGATTAATATAGCTATGTGGCATCTCACACAGCATTTTGAGGGCCACAGCCAGAAAACTCAAGATAAGAGCTTTCAAATGACGCCTTTCTTGTCTGATCATGTTATTGCTTAAGGGCATACCAATGGATTGAAATCATGGCACCAAAACTGCACTGGTTCACTTATTGAGCCTCGTTGCATTTCACTTGACCAACTGTCATACCTTGATTGTGAATAATATCTTGCCTGGTTATGCAATGGGGTTTATTCAAAAGGCCTGGTGTGTCCATTCTGGCCATCCAACAAGCTTGGTATCACAATGGGCAGCTAACCACTCAGCAGAGGTAAAGGTATGGTAAAAACATTTCTAGAAACTAAAAGTTTGAAAGTCACACTGGATGCTTTTCAAGAAGCATTCAGAGACAGAAACACCAGCAAAGAAAACAATCCGGGCCAATGTTAACAAGTGTGAAACACATGGAACCAGCTTGAACAGGACCAGAGGTCACTCAGGACGGCTGTTGATGAATGTGTGCTAAATGAATAAATAATCTTTCATTAAATGAGAATTTGTGTTGATTTTGTTTGACATGAAAGTGAGCCAACCACATTTTTGCACCCTAAAAATTCTGGGTGATGGTGCTCAATCATGCATGGCCCTGGACAAGAAATCTTTGTGTCATTTGAACGAACTCTCATAATCTCTACTTTAAAGTGATACCATGATCCTTGCTGAAGGGCATTTAGTATTGTCGTATTAATCCCTTAAGAGTTGGATTAACTTTTTAAACAAACACTCAGTACAATCATCTTTGTGATCAACGATCCATCAATCAGATAACAGGAATTTATGCAGGTACATGTATTGTATAAAATTGAAGATTTGAAAATTGAGGAGGCGCTACCCTTTGTCGTCTTTAGAATTTCGTTAAGCATGCACTTGACAATAAAAAAACAGTTTGAAGGATTCCGGTGTGTGTTTGTTGTCTTGGTTTAGATCTGCCGGCTTATGTGAAAACAAACGTACATTAAATGGCGGGCAACGGGAAAGTTCATGTCGTTCGTGACGTCAGTTTGGTACGTTTAATAAGCTCTTTTGCACATCTCATTAGAGATTATCATTTTTTGTTGTAGTTTTTTTGGTTATACTTTTATATGAATTTTCCCCCATTTACAGGGTGTTTAAAAAGGTAATCCAACTTTAAGGGATTAATATAGCTATATGGCATCTCACACAGCATTTTGAGGGCCACAGCCAGAAAACTCAAGATAAGAGCTTTCAAATGACGCCTTTCTTGTCTGATCATGTTATTGCTTAAGGGCATACCAATGGATTGAAATCATGGCACCAAAACTGCACTGGTTCACTTATTGAGCCTCGTTGCATTTCACTTGACCAACTGTCATACCTTGATTGTGAATAATATCTTGCCTGGTTATGCAATGGGGTTTATTCAAAAGGCCTGGTGTGTCCATTCTGGCCGTCAAACAAGCTTGGTATCACAATGGGCAGCTAACCACTCAGCAGAGAATTTTTATGGTAAAAGACATTTCAAGAAACTAAAAGTGTGCAAGCCACACGGGATGCTTTTCGAGAAGCATTCAGAGACAGAAACACCAGCAAAGAAAACAATCCGAGCCAATGTTAACAAGTGTGAAATACATGGAACCAGCTTGAACAGGACCAATTTGTGTTGATTTTTTTTTACATGAAAGTGAGCCAACCATATTTTTGCACCCTTTAGAAATTCCAGGTGATGGTGCTCAATCATGCATGGCCCTGGACCTTTGTGTCATTTGAACACTCATAATCTCTACTTTAAAGTGATACCATGATCCTTGTTGAAGGGCATTTAGTATTGTCGTATTAACCCCTTAAGAGTTGGATTACCTTTTTTTTTTTTGAGGTGGCTTTTCAGAGGAGGCGCTACCCTTTGTCGTCTTTAGAATTTCGTTAAGCACGCACTTGGCAATAAAAAAAAAAACAGTTTGAAGGATTCTGGTGTGTGGGTGTTGTCACGGTTAAGATCTGCCGGCTTGTGTGAAAACAAAGGTACATTAAATGGCGGGCAACGGGAAAGTTCTTGTCGCTCGCGACGTCAGTTCGGTACGTTTATACAATCTTGTCTGGTTTTTTTCCCTCGTCCTTCATTATATCACACCATAGCCGGTGGCGATGGGTGAGAGCAAGTCATTACCACTAGTTTATTTAGAGCGAGCAAGCAGTTTTGCCGTGACCTTGTTGGTGTCACTCAACTTGACGTGCAAATACACACAATTTTCCTTATTTGTTCCACACGTGTACATCGTGGTATTACGCTTTTTTTATTTCCGCGGTTGATGTATTAATGCGTCGTGCTTGGTTGGGTCAAAGCGCAGTTACAAGGTTGAAGAATTTACGGGTTAAAAAACCCCGTCCCCCGCAGCTTTTGGGGGAAAGAAGATTCGACGTTGTATGTTGGCTGTATGTTGGACATGACGACTACTGTCCAGCCGTCGACGGGGGTGTCGTCTCCAAAAAATGGCCCAACATGTTTTTCTTTTTTTTGTTTATTAATTTACAGGAGGGGCCCAGCTCCTATTTCACCTCCCTTTGCAAAACTAAAAAGCCCAAAAATTTGGTCTCATATTTGAGACTGAGAAATGCAAAAATTTCTCCCCCCCCCAAAAAAATAAATTTGCATCCCAAGATTACGGTGCTGGATCTGCCGTTGTATTCAGCATGAACAACCTCAGTTAAATAAGAGGGATCTCTCCATGCGCAAGCGACGGTCGTCAAGCCCTTTGCGAAGTTTTCAGTTGTTCTTGCCGTCGAAAGTCTTTGGAAACCCTAACATTCATTGTCCCATAGGGCTGTTTTTATTTGGCTCGATTTTCTTAAAGCAGTCACGGTCAAAAGAATCCCGGTGTGAAGGGGTTAAAGATGGCACCGCCAGAAGCATTGCCGGCCCGGGTACACACCCGCACAACTCGTGTCAAGAGCGTCAGCGAAAGCTGCTAATGTACGCCGCGGTTGTTTATCATTGCCAACGGATACTTGTTCACCCAACGTCAAGGTTTTCTGACAGTCGTTCTGGCACCTAGAAGTCTGTCTCTGGTTGTGTGGGTTCACGAAAGATAGGTCAACCTCCCCCGTTTGTTTTTTTTTTTCCTATCAAGTGCGTTGCGCGTGACATGATCGATTGATTTTCCGTATTTGCCCAGACATGTCGTCGTTCCATGTTCATTGAGACATGCCCTGGACAGTGTTTACTGCTCTTTTTTTTCATTCCTTTTCGAGACAGTCGGACCTGTATTTTTTTCCTTTCATTATTGCGCTTCTATTGCAGGAAAATAATTTTTACTGACGGCAGAAAAAAAGATAACCTAGTTAATTAAAAGACGCCGAGTTGCGACTCTGCGTTACACGCCCCGTGTACCGAAATGTTGCATTAATTTCTTTCCTCACTGCACTCAAACATATAGCAAAACAATTTGCTGACGTGGATTTTTGTCGCGATGCAGGTACGGCGCGCCATCACTGCATTTAGTACCTAGAACCCACGATGTAGGCCTACTTGTAAGTTGTTGCTCGAGATTCCACGATAGTGGTGGAACGTTCGTTTCAATTCACTTCTTTTCTCGTCTCTCGTCTTTGCTTCTTTCTATTAATCCGATGTGTCTGAGTGCGGTTACGCCACCAATCAACTTCTATACCACCAACAAACAGCCATCAACTTCCACGAACATACTGCTAACAACTTCCACCATTGCAAAAATCGGCCAATGAGCACCAACTTTCGCCACCACCAAGCAGCAACTTGGGCTGCACCCGAATCTCTTGTCCAGCTAGGTCTAGGTCTTCGCTCCATTGGAAATGTGTGGAGACACGTGGACAATAGACCTAGCCGTATCCCTGGAAACCCGTTTCAGACAAGACCTTGGTCTTCCAACAACCAGCAGACAGTCAGCTGCCACAACAAACCAATTTCTTTAGCAACAATAAACCAAAAAAAAAAAAACAACAACAGCCAGCCGACAGCCAGGCGCCAACATAATCCGCAACGCAAAACACAATGGAATGGAAAGTGTTGGCTGGTCTCTTTATGATGTGTGGCGCCACATGAATGCGTAGGGGTGCTCCGCTCCACACATGAAAAAAAAAATTGTTCCAAGCAAAACTAATTAAAAAAAATGTAAATAATCATCCCATTATTACGACTAGCGGGATCTATGCAAAATACATTATAACATGCTGGATGGGTAAATACCCAAGGCGGACGTTATGAATGACTTGAGCCTTCTTGTGTACAACTTCAGAGGTCACCGGCGTAATAGGAACAACTTTGCTTGCACAATAATTTTTTGCACAATAATTTCTGATAAACACGAGGAAACCTACTTAAAGGCAGGAGTATGGCAGTGTTGAGGAATCGGGCTAGTACCGGACCTTCCAAGCAAGAACTGTGTTTCTAGATTTTCTGACGGGAGCCTCGATCTTTACAGGTGGCTCGTTTCTGGAGCGATTAGAGAAAAACCGTTTTGACCGGGGAAGTGCTTGAGCGCCCAATCTAATTATGGGAGAGATATTCTGTGAACCGAGTCTACAGTCCAGTATTTTGGGGTGGCCTATTCCCCATTATTTGCGACGGCAGTCAGCTTGCATCCCTCGCGATATTGCGTCTGTTTCTGGTGGTCCGTTCGAATTGAATTCGCCCCGCATTTTTAGCGGATTTGCAACTTACCACGCTTATAGCATCTGACCAATTATCGCTTTCTGGCATACCCGGTATATGTCCGTAGCCAGAGCATAGCGAATGGTTGCTGCACACCACCCGTTTCTCAACCGTAAGCACCTTCGTACCCCGTGATCATCGTCGCGATTGTTCGTCGGTGATCTGGCATTCTTAAAACGTTGTGTACTGCAGTATAGGAAGTTGGTGCTCGGTATGATCTGACAATAACATCAAATTTAATGCTTGCGCAGTTGCTTTTATTAGGCTGTGTGCCCGAAGTGTTCATATGCAGTTATTGCCCTTAAAGAACGGTTTCGTCTGATCTATTTTGGGAAATAAATAGCCAAGTTGTTTATAAGATTTTGCATTTTATTTGATTAATTTTTATTACGGAATTTTACATAAAAAAGTATTTATGGGATCTCATGATCACCCTTGGTGATGAAACAAAGCATTTTGTTTATCGCGAACTTGACTGTCCTGTGGTGGTCAACATTTTGTTGGTCAGTCTCAGCCAAATTCGTACAAAGACTGTGGAAACCGATGTTTTGGAGTGACACAATTACAGACATTGCATGGATGATAATGATTATTATTGATGGTTTATTTCAAACACTGTGATTGTAGCCCGCAGGCTAAATTGCCTCAGTTCACACAGCTTAACTGTTCAATGAATAAAACATTAGAGCATTACCAATTTAAAATAGACGCATCTCATCTAAAATAAACACAAAACAACATCAGAAAATGAAAATCACTGAAGATACAAACAGAAAATTGCACTGTTATAACCAATGCCCGCAAAAACAAATCAATCAAAACCAACCCTTAACAGATTAATGATTCGGCAGACTTACAAAATATGGGATGGGACTATTCTTGTAACGTTTGGTCTTGCATGCTAATATGGACAGCTTTATGGTATTTCTGAGTTGATACTGCACTTAACTATGTCTCGACTGGGGTAACCACGTATGGAATGTATTGGAAGACTGTTAAGTCTGAACAAAGGTCTCTGAACAAAGGTCTCTTCAACGATTTTGAAGAGACAGAAGATTGCACTTAGAGCTGATTCATAGTCTGAACACTACATACCTAAGATGATTTGGAGTGCACGTTTTTAAATGCTTTTCAACTTCCCTTCACGAGTTGTTAAGCCTGCATTCCCAACTGGTGTGGCATATTCCATAAGTGGCCGAATGTAACCCCCAAACACTAGTAACAGATCGGTAATAGGCAAGTTAAATTTCAACAATTTAAGCATGAAGATTTTACTGTTAGCCTTATGATAAATATGATCGACGTGTTTGTCCCATTTGAGGTCAGAACTAACCAGAACACCGAGAATCTTCACGCAGTCAACCATCTGAAGATCAGTATCTATGATTTGCAGTAATGGAAACCGGGGATTTTTTTCATGAAGCTCACATTCATATTGCAACATTTTCATATTTTCAGGGTTAATTTTCATATGATTTTGGAAAGCCCGACTCACTAAATTCGTCTAACACTTGTTGGATATTTGTTGGATGATTTTTTAAACAATTCTTAACAAGTGTCATATCATCAACATATGTCAGACTCAGAACCTTGTTATTAATAGTGTTCCCAGAATTGACAGCTTCATTGAAGTTAGCCAAAAATCCTTGCGGGCCAAATTTTGTCCCTTTGGGAAGACCACCCTTCAAAACATTGAAGTCAGACAGCACATTTTTTGTACCTGACACATTGAGATCGCTGAGCTAAGAAGTTGCATATCCACGGAATTAATGATGGGCGTGAGAGCAGATCCTGGATGAGAACATTGTGGTCAACACGATCAAATGCTTTACCAAAGTCTGTAATTACCAACGTACTATAACTTCTTGGGGATTCAGCATGAGAACATAAATTGTCTACAAGCTGAAGAAGATAATGAGTTGTTGACACCCCTTTTCTTTTACCAAACTGGTTTGGATCTAAATTCATGTGAATGTCGTACGTAGCCCACTGAACAACAAAATGTTCGGCTAAGCTAGTGCATCAAAATCTTTGAAAGATTATTCACGACGGCAAAGGTAAATGTAAAGTTAGATTTTTTTCTTTTTATTTCCTGGTCACTGCGTTGTATTAAGTAATTGCAAAAAAAAAACCACAAATATTGCTACGTTATTACTGGCCCCACTTGTCGACTAAGATTTAGGCAGTAATTGGGCATTTTTGGAATGTTTACTATTGTTCGTCTGACCGGGTGGCGATGATCATCGAGCACTTTGATGTGCCAGAGTTGCAACCCTTCCTCCATGCTGCCAGTGGCCTGTTAGGAACGCGGTACATGTACTGTATGTACCCTTCTATACGGAATGCATCAGCCAATACGGACGTTTCAGAATAGTGCGCCTCCCAGACCTTGCAACGCGTTGGCCAATCCCAACGCGTGTAATTTGTCGACCCCTTCCAAACGCGCACCGGGTCGACAGATTTCGCGCATCATAATTGGCCAACGCGTTGCAAACTCTTGGAGGCGCACTATATTGTGAACTGCCCGTATTACATAGGGGTGCACCACTACAAATAAATTCCCATAGACAGCAGTGATAAATCCCCATACTTCACGAGTATTTTTAAAATACAACTCTCACAGGTGTTTAGGCTGCACAGAAAAATGATGTTCCACATGTCCTTTTTCATTTTCCTTTCAATTTTCAGGGGGTTGACCAATGAATTCTTGAGAAATTTTCACCAGAAGCAGACCACCCCTAAAATGCAGAAATGTCCCTGTCCAGAAAAGTAGCCATTTTGAAAAACCCTCACTTGGCAAAATGGCTCAAATAGTGCTACTTTCAAACCCGATTGCATCCAAATTGCTCAGAATTGGAAGCCCCGTGTCCGGCCCAGAGGTCCAATCTCATATTTCTTCAATTCCTCAGTTCCAAGGCTCTCAGGACCCTCTAATATGGAATATTTTGAGTGTATAACTTTTGTTAATGAGCTCGGCGGACATATTTCTGGCCTAATTACGAGGGTGCACTCATAGAGCCCACACGGAAGGGGTTTTCCTAATAGCTTTTTCGTCTCCAGCTTTAGTAATCTCACTGTACGTGACTACCGTGCAGAAAAATGGCAACTGAAATGAAACATTGAAGACCACGAGTCTATTATTAGGCAGTGGAGATTTCACATGACGTCTGTTTTCACCATTCCGGCTTTGAACAAAATATGACCTTTTTTTAAACCCCCGATTTTATGTCTATAATCTATTTGCCATCCACATTCTTGCTTCTACCACCTTCCTGATTTTCTGTTCACGTCTCCAGCCCGTTTTGCATTCTGTCTCTCCGGCCTCTCTTTGGCTGCGTTTGTGTCTGTTTCCACTGATCCAGTAATTACAGCCTTTATTGTGCATGTGCATGTGGTTGCCAGTTACTTTGAACTAGGGCCTACTAAATTTGTAAAAATGTGTAGGGTGGTAAGAATACATGAACACCAAAAAACTCAACAAAACACTCTCTTTGCGCAAAAAGAAGCATATATTGTATATAATATGGCAAAAAATCACCAAGTCCACTAAGCAAGTTCTACATATGATTACAGTGATTACAATAAGCCTTGTTTATGTAAACTATTGAACTCTATTGGTACATATGCATATCATTTTTATCATTAACTGTGGTGGCACCATACGCGCAGTAACACGCGCTTCGCAAATTTAATGTGCGCATGCATTTTTCCAAGACACGGCATCCTATTGGTCGAAGAGGCATGTAACGCAGGCGTTACACCCGTAGATGTCACCAGAGTCATTAAAACTACAGGACTATTCTGTGATCTGCGACTAAAATCAAAACTGTGCACAAATTCACCCCTGGGCATAGGGAATTTTACAGAATTCCAGCCCCGAAATCCCACGAAGCCATTCTCCACTTGTGAAGAAAATTATCTATTCACGTAATATTTCCCATGTAGATTCAAAACGATGCGTGTGGCATTATTGAAAAAAAGAGATTGTAGTACCGAAGAGCAAAAAAAAGTGAACGTATTTGGGGCGCACAATGTAAACAAATACAAAAAATGTCAGTGCGTCACGCACAATTTGCACTGAACACGCTGCCACCCATCGTTTCGCCCATTATTTGCCATACTTTTCAAAATTATGGTTACCGCGCATGACTGGTGATGTGTGCGCTTACGTTTGTGGTGTGAATGCGTCCTGGTCTGCGTGATGTGCGCATCGCGAAGCGCTACGCTACAGAGCTGTATTCAAACATTTTGAGAAAGGTAAATCCGAAAACTGCTGGCATTGGTCCAACAAAGTTCCTATTCAAATAGATTTATATTTGCTTGAGGTTAGATCAAATTAATCAGTTACTGCATAAATAGACCAGAATGTGTGGACGAGTTGTTGTATAACAGATATCGTCTGCTTAATCTCCTGGTGTAGTAAAACTTCGCTTCCGATGTGATCCATGGAGAATTCTATTTTCCCGAGGCGAAGCCAAGGGAAAATAGCATATTCCGTGGCAGCTTTGGAAGGCTAGTTTTACAACACCACTCGGAGCAGTCAGTATCTTTTATAAATTTTTACTATATAGATACCATAATACCATAAAAAGACCCATAAGCCAAGTTTACTAAAACCAGTCCCGCTATAATCACTACGCCACGCTATCCCAACAAAAACAAACAAACAAACAAACAACCCAACGAACAACCCAACAACCCAACAATCGCAGTTATACCATACATCAAAAGAAAGCATTACCAAATGTTTCCAGAAACTTCAAGGTACTTTGCCTCTATATAAAATATTTGTTTTTTGACGTTTCGGCTGCTGGTGCTGCTAGCCTTCATTAGGCAACATCATCAGTTGCCTGATGAAGGCTGTCAGCCCCAGCAGCCGAAACGTCGCTACCAGCAACACGACACCGCGAGTCATCGATTATCTTTCTCCTGTATTTGTCATCCACCGCGGTGATTATGTTTATCTCTTCTATATTTGTTTTTGATAAATGGAAAAATGTTAATCATTTATTCAAGGGTCAAAGGTCACAATGCTGTATTTTTTGCATTAGCAAAACTTGACGACAGTGAATTCCTCATCAATTGTGCTTGTATTAGTTCTTTATATTAAGGGCTGTCCCTTTATGCATATACAATCATGAGTTTGCAGATGGAAAGAGCATTCAATTCTTGCTCGCAAAGTACACAGAAAGAAAAATGAACATAAAGTGTATGTAACAAGTTCATAGGTTTTGTAACAGTTTTCTCTAACAATTCGCTATCAGGAAGAAATCAAATGCAAACATTTTTCTCTATAAGCCCTATATCTGCGTTATACCTTTAAACCCAGTACAATTATCACTTGCCACCGTAGGCTTCCAGATGTCGCGTTAGCCTACATGTTAATTTCCAACACCAAAATAGAGCATAACATTAATTAACAAAACAGTCTTAGTATTGTAGATGACCACACCTTTCTTGTTGTTTGAAATCTCCCCACCTCTCTTTGTCCTTCCTCAACGCAAACAACCAGAAGGAGTTTTTCATTGCTCTGGAACCCTGACTCATGAGTTTGTTCATTATATGGTTGTTTTACTCGCGAACCATGGTAATGCCAAGGGTAACACAATCCATCACTTGGGCATTTTCTGTTGGAATTCTGTTGCAAAAATGAATTAACCTTTTCTCCTAGCCTTTTAAATCTGACATGAGACTTTTCTTCTGAGCAGTCAAAACTGACGTGAGACCAGCCTGTCAAAGTTGACTCCATACTTTTCATGTGGCTTGTCAAAATCGCCCAAGAATTAATGTTTCTTCTATCCAGTCCAAATTTTGAAAAGTTTTTTTTTTCGGCCTGTTAAATTTGACAAGACTGTTTACCCTCGCCTGTCAAATCAAAATAGGCATTTTACTCTACTTCTAGCTTGTCAAATTTAGACCTTTCTTCTAAATTATGTAATTATTGAAATATGAATTGTCTTTCTTCTAGTATAATTAATGAGAAATGAATTGTCCTAAAATTTACCAAAGACCTTCCCTTTGGGTCGGTCAAAGTTCACAACGCTTTTTCTTCTTGTCTATAGAGTCTAATAAACTCAACACACTCCATGATTTACCGTTCTTTCAGCCACTTGAAAAAATACGACAATTCACATATCGGTAAAAACTGACATTAGGAAGAAGCTGCTCACCGGTTCTTCAAAGAACCACACCTCTTCCCAAAGACATTGATTCCATGGGTGTACCTGCAAATCTGTATCTCAAGTTGCTTGTCATGAAGTCGGGCATTTTGCAGATTTCTTTGTTCAGAAACCACAACCTCATCCTGATGCTTTTTAACTTTCTTCTAATGCATGTTTTCCTCGAATACCCCAAGAATCTTTCAAAAAAATTAAACCTCTACAATAACTGTCACATTCTGGTCGTATCATAGAGCTATGTATAAAATATTTTATATATAGCTCCATGGGTCGTTTTGCAGTGTATCTGTTGAATTACGGTACGTAGGATGTATTATTCTCAAATGTTGACATTTTTTACTCTTTTATGTTTCGAAGAATTCACCTAGGAATGTTCTTTCGCCAGTTCGCTTGCCCGAGTTTAGCCATGTTCAGGTCTGAGGATGGATTGGGTCGTCCATCGTTCCGTTCTTGCTGTCTAGTCGTCTCCAGATCCTCCTCCGCCAACCTGGATGGTCACCGCGCGCGGCTCTCCCTCCGGGACCTTTTTGTTGGCGGTGACAATCAGCTCCTGATCGGCGCTCAGGGACGCGGCCACGGTCTCGGGATCGATGTTCTCCGGCAGCGTGAAGTGACGGGTGAACTCCTTGGTCTCGTCCGGGCCGTCGTGCTTCCCTGATGGCAAGAAATCAAACACAACACTGGTGATTAAAGGAATGCCGAAGTAATTTACCCGAACAACGGAATATATTCAAGGAAAAAAATTAACATTAGGAATTATTCCTGCTCAAACACTAACAGGTACACAGAAAAAAAACTATCGTAACACCTCAGGCAGTCTGTTTTATGGAATTTTGTTTCATGAAATAAGCAACCCCATTACTTAGTGTGCACAGTGTTTGCTCAAATAAAAGCGGACAAAATTTGGTTTGTAGCAGGGTCTTTCCTCGAAATGCACCTTCGTCTTATTAGCAGTGAAAAGGCTGTTTTTCTCTTTAGTAGACACTATTTAAGCCTGTCAGTGCTGTTTTGATAGCTGTGTGAGATTTTTAAGATCTTTTGAATTATGCCTTTGCTATTGTACTGACCGTCCAACCACAACCTGCCAAATTCTGCAAAGCAAAACTTCGACTGAGATGTAGTACTGCAGAGTAAAATGACAAGCAAACAGACGGCCGAAAAATACCCGTCCTGTTGGATATTTTTTCCCGACGTTGAAAACTCACCATGCACGGTCACCTCTTGCCCAAGCACCTTGATATCCAGCTCGTCAAGGCTATAATCGGCTACTTTCAAGGTCACTTTGAAGTCACCTTTCCCTTTTCCTTTGCCCCATGGGTAGCAAAAACTCCGCAGGAATGGGTACTTTTCAGCACCACCTCCGAACCAATTGCTGAAGCCAGCAAGCAGGGGGTTGTACCCGCCACCGTATCCAGAGCCCCGGGTGTGGGCGGCCAGAAACGGGCAGTGGTCACTACCAGCGACGTTACTGTGAGCGGCAAGGAACGGGCAGTGGCCACCACCCTGTCCGACGTGACTATGAACAGCAAGGAACGGGCAGTGTCCACCACCGTGTCCAACTGCTTTACTATGAGCAGCTAGGAACGGACAGTGTCCACCACCGTGTCCCAAGCCGCGGCCGTGAGCGGCTAGGAATGGGCAACGCCCACCATCATGGTGCCCCAAACCAAGGCCGAAATAGCCAAAAAATGGATCACCACCAAACCCTCTCCAATTACGCTTGTAGCCTTTGTCACTCATGGTAGTTGGGAAGCCCTCTCAGTTTTTTCTGATATGTGAATATTGGGGAATGGCTTTTATACTCAACCTCTGTATAATTATTTTAAAAGCCTGATCAAAAATGCATGCCATTATGCGGAGGGAATGTTCTCTGATTTAGCTCCGCCTACTCTGATCAACAGGGTTGGGCGCGAACTATCATAATCTTAGGCAGCAGAGCTGGTCACAGGTACCTTTTACCAGTGCGCACGCGCAATACAGTCACGCTCTCCAGCTGAACCATTTTGTAAAATAAATCATGTTTCTCCGTCCACTTAGTTTCGTTATACTGTTTAGAAATGCCCACTTTGACGTCAGGGAGCTTTTGTGATGTAAATACGAAACATCCGAAGGAAGTTATTATGTTTAATGCGTAGCATAATTAAATTTTGAGATTTTGAGGTTTTCTACAAGCAGGGAAATTCATCAATTTCCTCTGTTGCTATCATGGTATTCATGAGATTCTTGCACCTGGGCTTTGTGCAGGAATGAGAGAACTTGAAGCCAACGCCTGACTGAAATCTGTCTTGGTGGTCATTATAGCATGTCAAGTTTTATAAAGTCAGATTCTAAGCATAAATCCGGTGCACGCCGCGTTTTGTTTCTGTCAGAGTTACTCATGAACAGACCCGGACATCCAGGTGCTATTCAAATAATGTTTAATTCCGTAGGTCGATACAAATCAGTGCATGGAATGTCAAGAGCCGATACTGGCTGGCGTTGAATATGTATGACGGTGATGCGCAATAACACTGAATATTACTGTTACAAAGAGAAGGTCGGGTTTTTGGTTTTATCACTGCTGATATCCAGTGGCGACGGAACGATTTTCAAAGTGGGCGCCTATTGTCAGATCATCAGGCATTAGCCATTAAGAGGCCGATCCACTAAGCCCCACCCCACGGTAGGCCCTGCAAAAAAAGTCCTGGGGTGCTCTGAGAATACGGTGCCTATACGCTACACCACGTACACGGTGCCCTATTGATAAAGGGAACTGCCTATTGATACCCAGTGGTGCGACCTTGCCCCCAGATCTGTTTCCACATGGTCGACGACATGCAATTGCGACGTTGGTCATACCAAACTATAATTGGTCATAAATGGGACCAGCGACCCTGGGAACGTCATGATTTACGGTGGCCCCTGGCGGTAAGCATTGTGATGAATGTTTCACGGATTCACTGGCCCATCATTAAAGTAAGTGATGTTTTTACCTTGATGCTGAGCCTTGAATTTGAAGGCTCGATTTGATGGCCTTGGCCTTCGCTTTGAGGCTTACAGATAAAGGCCTTGGCCTTTGGGGATATCAATGCCTTGCAATTTCAGAGCCTTGCTCTTCGTCAAGGCACATCGATTTTTTTTAATTTTCGAAGCAGATTGTTTGAAATTTCGCGGTCCTTCAAACATACGACCGGTCTTAATTAATCTTGTTTTGCTACAGAGAAGCGACAACACCTTACACGTGTGCAGAATTCACTTTTTACAGCATCACATTTTTTTGCCATGATAGACCTAAGACATGTTGCTGCTTCCCCCAAACGAAAATATAAATGATGTTCTGTACTTGACGCGGACTTTCGGTCACCTGGCCAGGGAGATACGGTTTTAATGGATAGATACACAGTTCAACTAGACTATTGGTCAACCCAGGCACACAGAAATGAGTACTTTCCCTTATAAAAACTCATCTGGGGAAAGATTTGAGCTTTTGGTTGTCAAACCTCAAGGTTTTTGGTTGTCAAATCTCGGGCTTTCGGTTGTCTATGTTACTCGAATTTGGAACGGGTATGAATAATCTCGGGCTTAACTGTACGTAGAACATCCTCTGATCTGTGCTAACGACTTGCTTAATCCTGCTCCGAGTATACGTCTCTCAGGAAACGATATAGATGGATTTCACATTAGCAGCGTCTGCGCATATCCGCATCGAAACCGAGGCTCTCTGTGTTGAACTTCCTCGCGCGCCCGCGAAGTCGACACAGTACATGCGGTATCCAGTTCGTAAGTGTGATACCATTTCAGTTTAAACCACGCCCACTGCACAAGATACATGGCCATCGCAGGTACGTTTGTTCGCGGTCAATTGTCGTTATTTTTTCTTTTGATTTCAAGTGTCGAGTCATCCTCAAAGACCCTTCCACAAACATTTGCAGCCTGAAAAGTCTGAATTTAACATACCTTTATGTATTTTGTGTCTTGACTCCTTACTTTTAATCGTCTGATCGTATTAAGATTGGGGTATTGGGATCCCTCTATTAGGCTCAATAAAAGGTCAAATTATGCACATACACAAGTCTGCATTAACCTAACATATTTTGATTGCTGTGTTAATCCCACCGGAACAAGGGAAAAGGCAGTCGTCTCACGTATTTGAGACAAAATTGACAACACATCTTTGCATTTAACTGAAGTCCTCAGTTTTGAAAGAATAAATGTTACTGTCGGTTTGATTTTTTTGTATGGGGGGGCATAGTGCTTTTACACTAGAGGGTCTTGTCTTTAACCTTGGCCTTGAGGGTTAGCCGTGAGGCTCTTTGGTCAAAGCCTAGGCCTTGGACTTGGTCTTTCCAAAGCCTTTGCTCCAGTAATGGATTCAGTCGGTCCGTGCAAAACCAAGCGCAATGCTTTTTACCATTGGAAGGGGCCACATACTTGCTTTGTAAAATTGAGTGGTTCCTGTTCTGGGAACGTAGGCTAACATGTAAAAATTCTATCAATAGCCAATTGTTTTTATTAATTTGCATTTTATTCAGCAACACTCGAATGACCCTAGTCCACCTAGTATTGAAAATTTAATTGTTTCATTTGACCGTTGGCTGCGTACTTGGTATCTGAAATCTCCTACAAATGTTTTCATGTGAATGGTTCCCTCCGTATTGATAAACTGATGAAACCGGCTTTTGGTAACCAGCAGTTCGACCATGGCCTGGGGCCTGGTCCAAAATGGTCGACTAGATAACTAAAATAACTGAAGGCAGAAAGAAGAGTGAAGCTAATTAAAAGACGCCGAGTTACGACTCTGCGTTACACGCCCAGTGTACGACTGCTTCGGCTGATGTAACCGAAATGTTAGGTCTAGGTCTTCGCGGCATTGGAACTGCGTGGAGACACGTAGACAATAGACCAGCCGTAGCTCTGGAAAACCGTTTTGGACGCCACTTTTTTTCTTCCAACAACCAACAGACAGTCTGCTACAACCACCAACTGATTTCTGCAGCAACAATAAACCAAAACAGCCAGCCGACAGCCAGGCGCCAATATAATCCGCATCGCAAAATACAATGGAAAGTGTTGGTCGTTCTCTTTTCACCTGTGGAGCCACATAAATGCGTAGGAATGCTCCGCTCCACACATAAAAATGGTGGAATAGAAGCTTTGTTCGCTGTATTGTACACCCATGCGCGTACAGCGAGCGGGCTCTTTGCGAAATACATATAATTTGCGGAGCACTGACCCATAGCCGACGTCATGAATGACTTGAGCTTTCTTGTGTAGTTAAGTTAAGAGATCTCCGGCGTAAGAGGAACAACTTTTCCTGTACAAACCTACTTGAAGGCACGAGCTAGTATGGGAATGTTGAGGAATTGGACTAGTACTGTCGGGACTCCGAAGCAAAAGTAAATCTAATGCTAGATATTTTATTTCTATTTCCCGGTCACTGCGACAAGTTGCAGATAATTGCCAAGAGAACTCGACAAATATTGCTAGGATCACGGAGTAAGGAAGAGGGATGCTAGGATATTGCGGCCCCACTTTTCCGGCTAAGCTGCAGGCAGTAATCAGGCCTTTTTAATGTTTACTATTTTTCGTCTGACCAGGCGGCGATGATCATCGAGCACTTTGATGTACCAGAGTTGTAACCCCTTCTAGGTCCTTCCTCCATGCAAGAACTGTGAGTCGAGACTTATCTGACGGGACCCTCGATCTATAGCCTATACTGCTGACTCGATGAGAGGAAGATCGTTTATTTGACCAAGGAAGTGCTTGAGTGCCACTCTAACATATGGATATTGTGCCAAAAGGACTCCTTCAAAATGCACGGCTGCCAAGTTGCTGTGCACAGATGGCCTGAAATTCCCGTGGCTCTGTGGAGTATGGAATGCCAAAGCGGAATTAATTCAAAACAGTTATTGAAGGCCAAGAAAAAACGAAATCATCCAAGACTAATTTATTTTACTACAAGACACGAAGAATTTTATGCAAGACCGAAAATATTCGGTCACTAAAAAAACTCAAGCAAGACTTAATTTCACACAAGATCTAAATTTTCATGCAAGACAAAAATTTTAAGCAAAAATAAAATTCGCCTGCAAGATCAAAATTTTCATGAAAGATCCAAATTTTCGTGTAAGACCAAAGTTTTCACGCAAGGCCTAAATTTCATGCAAGATCGGATTTTGTGTAAAAGACCAAAATTTTTGTGCAAGACCAAAATTTCATGCAAGATGAAAATTTTCATGCAAGACCTAAATTTCCTGCAAGACCAAATTTCATGCAAGAACAAAATTCTCAAGCAGACCTAAATTTCATGCAAGACCAAATTTTTTTAATAAGACTGAAATTTTTGTGCAAGATAAAAGATTTCACACGCAAGATCAGTTTTTTGTGCAAGACCAAAATTTTCACCAAGACCAAAATTTTCGCCCAAGACCAAATTTTTCGTGCAACATGCACGTGACCATTTGACTGGCAACCCCTCCTTCATTGAATGTGACATCGTACTGGGCACCAGTGGTTAACGAAATGGACCTTCATGAAATATGCAAATTCACGTGTGCGTGCACGCTATTACCACCGGTTGGCAAGCGCTGCCGTCAACACTGTCTGCGCCGGCAGTGAAGGCGAGCTGTCCGTAACCATAACCTGAAGCGTCGAAGGTCAATCAATACCATATTACAGCCTTTGCCCGATACTTGCAAACTGCAAACTAAGTGAAGTTTTCAGTGGCCCGAGGTTGGAAAGTAAAATATTAGTTCCTGTCGGGGATTCCGGATGGGGACACATATGCTTTATAAGCGTGGCTGGGGTCTCCAAACTCGGACAAAGGGAACAGGGCTTTGCAACAAAAGACTGTACTCGGAACAAAAGACCAGGCTGCTGGGCATTACCGACATTTTCTCACTCTCAAAAGTGGAGAAAATCCAACCTTGTTTTGAAACAGTATACCACGGTTTAGGGCATTTACCACCGGGGACAAAAGCGCTCCACCACCGCGCGAACTATAGTTCTATCAATAGCCAATTGCTTTTATTTATTTATTACACTAGAGGGTCTTGGTCTTGTCTTTAGCCTTGGCCTTCAGGGTTAGCTATAAGGCTCTTTGATCAAAGCTTGGGCCTTGGACTTGGTCTTTGGGATAAAAGCCTTGGTCTCTGTCACTCAGTGTAAAACCAAGCACAATGCTTTTTACCATTGAAAGAGGCCATATACTTACTTTGTAAAATGGAGTGGTTCCTGTTCTGGGAACATAGAATATCATGTATAACAAGTGAGAGCAAAAGGAAGAGCTGGGAACCAGGCAATCAATAGCCAATTGTTTTTATTAATGCGCATGCATAATTCAGTTACACTCGAATGACCCCAGTCCACCAAGTACTGAGAATTTCATTGTTTCATTTGACTGTTGGCTGCGTACATGGTATCGGAAATCCCGTACAAATGTTTTCATGTGATCGGCTTTTGGTAACCAGCAATGCGGCCATGGCCAAATGGTCGACTAGATCATAGTCCGGACCGGCCGTGGTTCGGATGGTGCTAGTCGAATTATAGTCTACTGAAGTAGTCGCTAACATTAGATAGATGTTGTTATAACTCTCTGTGTGTATCAGAAAATAGGAAGGTACGTGCCTTTGTTTCTTGTCAAATTGGATTCGTGCTTTTTAATTTTTCATTCTGGAAAGCAGTTGAATGTTTGGCGAAAACCAGGCATTTTAACCCAGACATGTACTTTGCTGTAATATACGTGCTGAATTCAAGCACTGCCGATTGTGTTGCTAATAGAAGGTGTTTTACAACTTCAATTCCAGTATTGAGTTTTATGCTTTCCTAGACATTGAAGTACAATGATCATAAAGCCACCCCGTCAGAGTACTTTTTCACGTGCTCACACTGACAGTCAGCCTCTCTGAGGTGTGGAAGACACAATAGCATTGCGCTAATTGGGGTTTAGGGAAAACATTCAATTCGCCCACTTCCAAAAGCCTCCTACATAAAGGCTATACTGGGTACATTGTGGCTCTTGGCTGGGGTTATGAAATTACAAGTGAATTAGGAATCCAAACAGGTTTCTATGGGTTGCGAAACCTGCAAAGGGTTTGTTGGAAACTTGAACAAATCGCGGCCCCCTCGCCTGCCTCTTTCCACAAGAGTACAAACGGTACAAACAGGTAACTGTTAAGGAAGCAGGAGCGTTGATGCTGGAGTTCATGGGTTCATGTGCCTTCCAGGACATTGAACTGCAATAATCGTCTAGCCACCCGTCAAAGTACTTTTTTCACGTGCTGACAATGACAATCCCTACCTCTTTGAGGTATGGAGGACACAATAAGATTGTTGACTCCAGCATTCAATTTACCCGTTTCAAAAGCTCTCCTGGCCCGATAGTTGGGGTTTGTAAAATAAAGGAAACCAAATTTTTTTCTTTAGGTTTTGAAACCTGGAAGGGGCTCAGTGTGTTGGAAACTTGTGCAAGTCATACCCCCTCACCTGCCTCTCTCCAACACTGAAGAGTACAAACACGTAACTGTTAATGATCCGAGGGTTATTGGAGGCAATAATCTGGCAGCACCTGGAATAGATGCGTTGATGGTGTTTATGCCCCCAGGGAGTTGAGATGGTTCATGGGAATGTTTCCGTGCCCAGTAAACAGGGGGTCCATTTGTAAAGTGCCATTTTCGTCGAAAGTTAAGTATGCCGGTTCACAAATATTAATGCACTGAGGGTAAACTTGAAACAGTTGGTCAGGAAAATATCTGAAATTGTAATTTTCGTATGTTGCAGCCACAGTGCTACTACTATACTGTGGAGCCCAAAGTGGCAGTGATGTGACTTTTCCGAATTTTTCCGTTTTGGAGATTAAATCATCCGCTGTCACTGGGTGTTCAAAAAACCTTAGACGACGTCCCTATTCAAGTAGCGTGAAATGCTATTCAGCAATTGACGCGCAACATGATTGTGCATTAACAAGTGTTTCAGGTCTCGAGATTGGTCTCGGTCTCAAGACCTTTTTTTTTTTTTTTTTGTCTTTTTTTGGTCTCGGTCCTGGCTTCGTCGTATCAAAGTCTCGGTCTTGAGATGGTTGGTCTCCGTCTCGAAAGTGCTAGTCTCGGTCTTAGTCTCAGTCTCAGATGTCAAAGTCTCGGGTCTCCCCCTCGAGACCTGTCGAAACCACAACAAAATGTGCACCGAGCTACTACTTATGAACGCAGTGCTCGCCAGCTGACCTCCTCACGAGTCTATAGTTTCCAAACATGGATGTAAGTACGTCCCCGTAAGGTTCAGATTTTCGTGATAAAAATGAAATCGATGCTTTAATGGAGATCATTCCAATGCAGTATGCTGCAACCTCGTCCCAACTTGTTACTTTATTTCCAGTACAGGAGACAGAAGTGTTGGAGTTGAGTCCACAACCTTCGAGGCCAAGACGGAGTCATTGCCATTTGAATCAGAGGCCAAGGCCGAGGTCACAGTCTCTGAGGCCAAGGCCAGTTATTACACATACACGTACATGTATAACATAACTACTTTTGGCTCTGTTGGCTGGCACACAAGATTCGTTTAGACACCCCCCCAAAAAAAAACTGTTGTAAATGACACTACACAAATATCCTAAATTGTTTTTTTCGAAGGAAAACAACCAAGTGCTGTCTTTCATTGATTAATTACTTTCAGTTTAACGATGTAAACAACCTGGTAAACACACTCGAATGGGCCTGGACTTTCAACAAAGCAAGAGTACCGTCCCCTACCATCACAAACAGGGAAAAATATGAAAACCTGAATTGCTCTCAACACATACAATTCCCCACAAATCAATTACTCAGTTTTTAGAATTCTAAAAACAAGATTGCAAGAAAATAAAGCTTAAATACAGGGGGTTAATTTTAAATATAATCAAGCGACAGTTAGTCGCAGAGTAGCCAAAAAGTCCTGCAACCAAATTGATTTGTAAGTGAATGTAACGGTTTTTCAACAAGAAACTAGGACAAAATATGCGTTCAGTTTTGGGCCAATTTTAAACAAACGGAAACTTTACAAGTCATTTCGATTAAATAGACATTAGATGCAAACGTCTATATGACTGTTGAGTATGAAAAAAAGTATTTGGAATCACACGTGGTGAGTGACTTATTACCCTGTAAATTGTCGGTTTTTCAGGGGGGGGGCTCCCGTGATTTTTGACAAGCCGTTGAAAAACAGTGATGAAGAGCGAATCGGAAAGCTGGCCAAAATTTCTGAGATCAATGTTTTTACAAGGAAGCCTACATTTCAATTTTTCAAGCAGAACTTGTCTTGGAATGCAGAACTGAAGAACAACACAACAGAGGTACACGTAGGTTTTTACTGGTATTTCAAACATCCGAATATGACTGCACATGTAATCTTTCTTGAAAAACACTCAAGAGAGAGCTTATAAATAGTAATATAAATGTTACTGTTGGTTTGAGTTGTTTGTGTTGGGGGGGGACTGTGTATTAATAGTGGTTTCACATTAGAGGGTTTCGTCTTAAGCCTTGGATTTGAGAGTTAGCCATGAGGCTCTTTGGTCAAAGCCTGGGCCTGGGCCTTGGTCTTGGTCTTACCAAAGCCTTTGCTCCAATAATGTTTTCAGTCGCTCCGTGCAAAACCAAGCACAATGCTTTCTACCATTGAAAGGGGCCATATACTTGGTTTGTAAAATGGAGTGGTTCCTGCTCTGGGAACATAGAATCTCATGTATACAATCTGCATGTCAAGTGAAAACAAAACGAAGAGCCGGGAAACAGTTCAACTGCATTATGGGGCAAGTTTAGGTGCGAACTATAGTCTGCCTAGTAGGCCCTATTGAAAATTTCATTGTTTCATTTGACCGTTGACTGCGTACATGGTATCTGAAATTCATGTGAATGGTTCCCTCCGTATTGATAAATGAAATCGGCTTTTGGTAACCAGCAGCGCGACCATGGCCCGAGGCTTGGTCCAAAATAGTCGACTATAGTCCAGACCGGCCATGGTTCGGATGATACTAGTCGAATTATGGTCAGCTAAAGTAGCCGCTAAGTTACATTAGATAGATGTTGTTATAACTCTATGTGTGTCAGAAAATAGCAAGGTACGTACGTACGTGCCACTTTTAGGTATGGAAGACGCAATAGGATTGCGCTAATAATTGGGGTTTGGGTAAAAATCTTGAATGTTGACTCCAACATTCAATTTACCCACTTCAAAAAGCCTCATATCAAAAAGGCTGTACTGGGTACATTGTGGCTCTTGGATGGGGTTATGAAATTACAAATGAAGGAATCCAAACAGGTTTCTATTGGTTGCGAAACCTGCAAAGGGTTTGTTGGAAACTTGAACAAATCGCGGCCCCCTCTCCTGCCTCTTTCCACAAGAGTACAAACGGTACAAACAGCTAACTGTTAAGGAAGCAGGAGCGTTGATGCTGGAGTTCATGAGTTCATGTAATTTTCAGGACATTGAACTGCGATAATCACCAAGCCATCCGTCAAAGTACTTTTTCCACGTGCTGACAATGACAATCCATACCTCTCTTTGAGGTATGGAGGACACCGTAGGATTGTTGACTCCAACATTCAATTTACCCGTTTCAAAAGCTCTCCTGGATCAATGGTTAGGGTTTGTAAAATAAAGGAAACCAAACTTTTTTCTATAGGTTTTGAAACCTGGAAGGGGCTCAGTGTGTTGGAAACTTGTGCAAGTCATACCCCCTCACCTGCCTCTCTCCAACACTGAAGAGTACAAATACGTAACTGTTAATGATCCGAGGGTTATTGGAGGCAATAATCTGGCAGCACCTGGAATAGACGCGTTGATGGTGTTTATGCCCCCAGGGAGTTGAGATGGTTCATGGGAATGTTTCCGTGCCCAGTAAACAGGGGGTCCATTTGTAAAGTGCCATTTTCGTCGAAAGTTAAGTATGCCGGTTCACAGATATTAATGCACTGAGGGTAAACTTGAAACAGTTGGTCAGGAAAATATCTGAAGATGTCATTTTCGTATGTTGCAGCCACAGTGCTACTACTATACTGTGGAGCCCAAAGTGGCAGTGATGTGACTTTTCGATGCTTTAATGGAGATCAGTCCAATGCAGTATGCTGCAACCTCGTCGAATCCACAACCTTCGAGGCCAAGACGGAGTCATTGCCATTTGACTCAGAGGCCAAGGCCGAGGTCACAGTCTCTGAGGCCAAGGCCAGTTATTACACATACACGTACATGTATAAAATAACTACTTTTGGCTCTGTTTGCTGGCACACAAGATTCATATAGACCCCCCCCAAAAAAAACTGTTGTAAATGACACTACACGAATATCCCAAATTGTTTTGTCTAAGGAAAACAACCAAGTGCTGTCTTTCATTGATTAATTACTTTCAGTTTAACGATGTAAACAACCTGGTAAACACACTCGAATGGGCCTGGACTTTCAACAAAGCAAGAGTACCGTCCCCCACCATCACAAACAGGGAAAAATATGAAAACCTAAATTGCTCTCAACACATACAATTCCCCACAAAACAATTTCTCAGTTTTTTCAATTCTAAAAACAAGATTGCAAGAAAATAAAGCTTAAATACAGGGTGTTAATTTTAAATATAATCAAGCGACAGTAAGTCGCAGAGTAGCCAAAAAGTCCTGCAACCAAATTAATTTGTAAGTGAATGTAACGATTTTTCAACAAGAAAATAGGACTAAATATACCTTCAGTTTTGGGCCAATTTTAAACAAACGGAAACTTTACAAGTCATTTCGATTAAATAGACATTAGATGCAAACGTCTATATGACTGTTGAGTATGAAAAAAAGTATTTGGAATCAAATTGGTGAGTGACTTATTACCCTGTAAATTGTCGATTTTTTGGGGGGGGGAGGCTCTCGTGATTTTTGACAAGCCATTGAAAAACAGTGATGAAGTACGAATCGGAAAGCCGGCCAAAATTTCTTTTCTAGAAATTTTCTAAGGTCAATTTTTTACAAGGAAGCCTACATTTCAATTTTTCAAGCAGAACTTGTCTTGGAATGCAGAACTGAAGAACAACACAACAGAGGTACACGATCTTAGGTTTTTACTGGTATTTCAAACATCCAGAACTAGGAAAATGACCGCACATGTAATCTCTCTTGAAAAAACACTAAAAATGGTACTTTATGCTATCGCATGCAACTTGGCTTATGTTGACCGGCCATCGCACGTGCATGTCCAGTGCTGGCCATTCGGAAAATAACAGTGCACTTTCAATGAGTACATTTAGCCTGATTCAACAATCTATAAAAATAAGAATGTTCCCTCGGGATAAAAAAAACTATTTAGCTGCATCGCGTCATTAGGGAGTCTAGGTACTGTACCATGTGTTTGTACACAAAAATGATCCACGCACATGCACGTCGCAAGTACTCTGTCACGATAAAAAAAATGGGGGGAGTAAAAGCTGACACATCAAAACTCTGCAGCTCATGACAACTACATTTTGTATTTCCCAGAGGTAAAATAAAAAGTGTGAAGTCTTGAAGAAATACTCAATCTATTTATATTTGATGGTGTGTTGCATGTTAATTTCCTTATTTTATGTGTTCATTATAATTTTATCGTCTGTATGTTGCTTGTTCTCGTTTACCTTTGTACAAAATAGTATACATTTTAATGCTTGGTCTTGGTCTTGAAGTCCAGGTCTCAGTCTTGAAGGAGTGGGCCTCGATCTTGGTCTCGGTCTTGATGTCGGTCTTGGTCTGGAAGTCCAGCTCTCCGTCTCGACCTGCAAAAGTCTCGGTCTCGGTCTTGGTCTCGGTCTTGAAGGAGTGCGTCTTGGTCTTGATCTGCAAGTCCAGGTCTCGGTCTCGACCTGCAAAAGTCTCGGTCTTGAAGGAGAGGGTCTTGAAGGAGTGGGTCTTGGTCTTGGTCTCAGTCTTGAAGGAGTGGTTCTCGGGTCCCAAATGCCTTCGTCTTTGTCTTGGACATCAAGGTCTCGGATACAACACTAGTATTCACAGTTGAAAATGCCCGCTGCGATTTGATAGTGTCCGCAGCGTAAAAACGTGTTGGCTCCTCGATATCAACCGGGATACGAGACAGTTTAATCCATTCCTACCAGCCAGGACGTTGTCTGCACCGCGGCACACAGAACTCGCCACGCGCACGCCAAGTCCTTATAAGGATATTCTTCTTATTCTTGGAGCGAGTACAAATCCCTTCGTAACCAGGTCAAGTACAAAACAAGGAAACGTTATTCTGATTACCTGAAGGAACTTGCTTCAAATTTTGCTGAAAATCCTAAGCGTTTCTGGTCTTTTGATAGCTCAACTCGTAAATCTTCCACTCTGAACGTCCTCCACGTAGAAGGTGAAACCATTTCTGATGACCCGTATAGTGTTGCTAATGCTTTTTTGAAAAGCTTTCAAACCATTTTTTCCGTTTCTGAGGCCCTGAAATTCCCACATTGTGATCATTACAGCTCTGATTTCCGTCTCACTACTGTTATGACTTCTGAAACGCTTGCTTAAGGAACTCCCGACCCATGAAGGAGTGGATTTGACGACATTCCTCCTCTCCTCCTTAAGGTTTCAGCTGACTCCATAGCTCTTCCATTGTCTAAGCTTTTTGATGCTTCACTTTCTACAGGGCAGGTCCCTTCAGAGTGGAAGATGATAAATGTTGTTCCAATTTATAAATCTGGTATTAAGCATGATCCTAGTAATTACCGACCTGTTTCTCGCTGTTCAACTGTCTCAAAATGCCTTGAAAAAAATTGTAGCAAATCATTTAAGCGAACACATGCTTACACGTGGTATGTGTCAGATACCCAACATGGTTTTTTGCCCAAATGCTCATGTATTACTCAGCTCTCTTCATCGTATCATGATTGGGCAGAAACTTTGAATTCACGGAAATCGCCTAGGATTGATGCCATCTTCTTAGATTGGGCTAAAGCCTTTGATAGAGTTAACATTAATATTCTACTTGATAAATTGCATAAATATGGTGTGTGCTGTTCCCTCTTGAAGTGGGTCTCTTCTTACTTATCAGGTCGCATGCAGACAGTCCAATTTTTGGGAAGTTTTTCGGACTGGGCTCATGTCCTTTCAGGTGTCCCTCAAGGATCTGTCTTTGGACCAACACCGTTCAACGTACTTGCATTTGATCTTCCATTCTGCATTCAATCAAGTATCAGACAGTATGCAGATGACACTGTTGTTTTTAGAAAAATCTTCAGTCCCTCGGATGTATATTACAAAATGATTTGACATGTTTTGACAATTGGTGCTCTTTAAATAGAATGAATCTTAATGTTATTAACAAGTGTAAAGTAATGTGTCTGTCTCGTTCCAAATTGTTTAGTCGTCCTAGTTATGTCTTGGGTTCCCACGCACTGGGGACTGTTTACTGTTATAAGTATCTTGGTGTGACTATATCTACTGATCTGAGCTGGAAGAAGCATGTTGACTTAACTGTGTCTAAAGCAACTAGAATGTCAGGCTTTGTCAATAGGTTGGTTATTTCTAAAAATCCCCAAATCCAAATGAAACTGTTTTGTGCTCTTATTTAGACCTATTATCAAATATGCTTGTCCGGTTTGGTTCCCTGGTCTGGTTTCTTTGCAGCATTCCATAGAAAGTGTTCAACGTCGTTTCACTCGATCTTGTTTAGGTTTACCCCGTAGTCACATACCTGGATTTCACATTAACAACTTAGATTATAACCCTCAGTAGGGGAAACGGCCTCTTTTGGCGAGTCCATTGGAGCTAATTAACGTTTAATGCAACGACTACTTATCATATCCTACCCCTGTACATGCTGAAAAACCTGGTTTAGTCACTTTACAACCAGGGCCTCCCATAACCAGAAAAAATGCAAAAAATCCAGCCGGCCTTGCGCCAGCCTCCAGCAATTCCCATAGGGCTGTAAAGTGGACCCTTGTGTACAATCTAATGGGTTGTTTACAAAACGGAGCCTGGGGCAGGCAGTGGAATGTTTTTTATCAGTGAGAGCTGTCTGGAACTTTGGTTCCCTGGTCTGGTCTTTTGCAGCATTCCATAGAAAGTGTTCAACGTCGTTTCACTCGATCTTGTTTAGGTTTACCCCGTCGGCACATACCTGGATTTCACATGAACAACTTACATTATACTGCTCGTCGGATCCAACTGGCTTTACCTCCCTTACTCTATAGGCTGAACTTTTTGCCAGTGGTTTTCATTGCTAAATGTCTGTACAAAAGGTTTCATGTTAATATTGAAAGTCTTTCCGTAGTCAATACTAGGCATCTTGACAGGGTCAAGTTTCTTCCCTTTTCCTCGTGTACACAAGCTTTTTATGACTCGTTATTTGTCAGATTCCCAAGATTGTGGGACACTTTACCCATGGATGTCACAACAGAAATTGTTTTCAGTCTTAATTCTTTTATTTCAAAGTTAAGAGACCATTGGCTGTCTCCTGAGGCTAATATTGTCTGGTGCCATAATATTGATCCTGTATTTTTACTGCACATTCCATTGTTTATTTATCTAGTTTTATTTTTGTGCATTTCTGTATGTTAAGTCATTTTTTATCAACTGTTTTTCTTGTATTTGTTGACATTTTTATGGAGACCCTCTCGACAGTGATTGAGTTCGCTTTTAGGCCATCCATCAGGGGTGTCAGCAAATATTGTTCCTTGTTGATATGTATCGGTTTTTGTATTTTGCGTTGGTTTTTTGTACCCTGAGAAATAATAAATGAATGAATAAATGAATGAATAACTACTTGCACAAGAAATATACCACACAGTGGACGGGGGTTTGTTCGAGAAAATGAAAGTAAAATTCGTGACCCAAATTCCTCGACATTTTTCGTATATTGACTTCTTTTGACTCTCTGACTAAATGGTGTGTATGGATGGGAATATAAATATGTGCTCGGTCGGTCTTAAACTGTCAGTTAAGACCGGATTAGGAGAATTTGAACGCTGATGATAATGCCCTAGCCTGCAGCACTGACGTTAGTCGTGTCCGATCTCCTGAGCCAGTCTTAAACGCACGTTTAAGACCGACCAAGCACATATTTATTCCCTTATGATAAAACAAAGCACAAGATTCACGTAGGCCCTAATCACAGTCCTTGCAATCGTAGCAACAGCAGTGCGCAGAAGCCCTGAAAGTCACAGTATGTTGTCGTCATTGTGTCAACTCCTCTACCGAACTTCGGTGGAGATGTGTCTTCGCATCATCTGCGCATGTTCTGGATGATGACGTCAGGCTGACGTCTTTAGGTGGGTTGATATGACAGACGCGCAGTCCATGTTTTGTCAGAAAGAGTTATAATGACTAGTGACTTGACTGGAGTCACAACTTTTGGCGATGAGCCCTGACGGGTACATCAGCCTTATACCGTCACCCCCGACCCCGACGTGACCCTGACCGCCACCCTGTGGTCCTGCAACATGCGAGGCTAACTTAAAACCGAAATTCAAATTCATTTTTCAATTCCTGGCTTCATCGTTGTTCAGGTGAGTTTTATCACGCGGCAAATGTGGCGTGACCACGTGAATTAATGTAGCTCGACCGAATGTAAGTTTTTAAAATATGCCAAAAGTGACTTTCATTCTTGTAGTTATTTATTATATTGTGCTCGAATATTTGTGATACAAATTGACTCGACTCGATTGCACACCGTGACTCGAGTCGGCACAATTTCCTAACGACTCGACTTGACCCAAGTCACAAAACTGAGTGACCCGATAACCTTCCAAACTTTGCAAAACATTTTCTGCCCGTTTGCCCAATTTTCACATTCTCAACTATGCTCCTTCCAGCGTCCATATTTTGCCTTTAAAAAAGTTGAGCCGATTTTAGCTTCCAAGCTGCACCTCGACTACACTGCGTACTGGCCGTTTTCAATGTGCAATGTCCGTCTATTGTGCGTGTTAGATCAAAAGAGCTCTCTTTTGATATGAACTTCTCAAGGTTAACTTTTAAAAGTAATAAAAGTCATTAAATCACTCAGAATCACTATAACAAAAAGATGTGTCCTGACAAATGGTCCATGAAAATTCCAATAGAAAAGATATCTATTTATTATAGCTGCATGCATGTGATATGTTGCATATTTTAATGAATGGGTTGTCCGCCTCGACCAGAAGCACCCCGTCATTGGAAAGAGCCATATTGGTCGGTAGTGCTTATTTCATTGGTAGCGAATTAGCGATGCTACCGTAACGCCTGCACTCCCTTGTCGCTCGTGAACCAGCGAAGCTCAGTTCCGACCAAAGGAGCCTCTGTTACTAAGAAAATTGTGCTCTCCTTGGTCTATATCGAGATTCCCAGGGAACCGTTTTGTATATGCTATGTGAATAGTTCTGGTGACACGACTCTACCACCCGTCATTTTATCCCACAAGTTAACCATGCTGGTGTCTTTCACCAAGTTTCGCATGCGAAATCCTCGATGTCGTGGATTGTCCTTGCGATAGTGAACAAGTCTGAACTCTGTCTCGGGGTCAAGGGTCAGCGTGTCACCCCCGATCTTGACCCCGTGAATCTTGAAGTAGTGAACGTTGACGGGGCGGATGATGCACTTGTCGCGGCCGCGATTCTCCGGCGTGGCGCTGGGCACCCGCCATGGGTTCCTCTCGAACACCGTCCTAGCCGCCACCACTTTCCTTTTGGCGTTGAGGGGCCGACCGAAGAACCAGTTCCGCATCCGTATGGTGGCCATGGACGCGAGGCGAGGCGAGGAGAGGTAGTCCGTGATCCTGGTCCGGTTGGGGTCCATGGGCTGGACGAACTCATCCACGTCGACCTTTAGCACCCACTTCGTGTTATGGCGATGGCGCCACAAACAGTCATTTTCGTGGGCTATCTGTACCTCGAGGTATGTTTTGTCCGGGCTTGGTGTGTGCGCCCACGGTACTAGTGTCACAAACCCCGTGCTGACGTAATCCTCGAGATCTTGGTGCATGTTGGAACTTGGGTCGTTGTCGTAGATGTAGACATGCTCCACACCCAGATTCTTATAGTAGAACATCCAGTCAGGGATGTACTTCGCCATGTCTTTGACCATGGTGCAGAGGGTGAGTTCACGCCTCACCGGCTCCGTGAGGCACACCGGCACGCCGGTGTAAGCGTACCTTGGATCCCTCGCCAGGCGAAAGTTCACCGTGAACCGTATGATGTGCCGCCTGCTAATTGCGTCTGCGAGGCCACGCGGAATCGGGCAAGTGATGACCACGAGGTACTGGGGGTAGCCGTTGCCGAAACTCCGGTAGTCCCTCACGATAGGGTCGGTGAGGCTTGCCTCCCCGTTGGGAAACTCGCAGATGAAGGTCTCCGTTTCCCAGGCGTCGTCTCGCCGCTTGACGCCCACGAAGACCAGCTCGTTCCGCGCAGCCTCTGCGAAGGCCGAATGAATGACGGGGAGTCCGTTGCAGGTAAGTTTGTCGCGGAGGTAGCATCCTCCGCCGAACTCCGGGAGGTCCCTTGCCCCTGAGCTGTCGCACATAGAGTCGAAAAGTCCAATGGGCATGAGAAGCTTCCGCCCCGTCAACTTGACCCAAGAGCGTGCACCTGTCTTGGCAACTAGCCGTTGGTCTGAGGCAGATAGAGTCCAGCAAATTAACGAAACGGCCACGCAGACACCGACCGCCGTGGCACCCTTGCGAATTTTGGAGCGACGCATGGCCAGGATTGAGCCTCAGCCAGCATAACGTGAATCACGAGAACATGGAGTCTTCCCGAGATGAACGGGTGGAGTTGTCTTCCCAAAGTTTATTTTTATCAATCTTGTGCTTCGACAAACCACAGGAGTCCGTTTAGTATCCGCGCTGTACCATCTCGGCCTGGATGTACGAATTTCAGCTGTAACGAAAAAGGAAGGGTGTCTTGAGAAAAGGTGTTTGGGAAAGAAAAAGCCATTTAAGATATTTTCATTATGGTGATTCGACTGTCCTTAGTATGCTTCCTAATATCATGTTAACGAAAAAGAAGAAATCACGTGAGTATATGAAGTGCAGATAAGCCAATTATGTGACACTGTGCTGGAAAGGCTTAGTGTTTCTTTGCAGGAATATTTACATTAAAACATTATATGATATTTGCTTGTCTTGATATTATTTTTATCATTCTGATCAAACAGAGTTGAGCCCAGAATAAATGGCCCCTCTTTAAACTGTCCAATTACGAAACCATTCCCAGGAAATGAGTAGTACGCAAAGAGTTTTGTAGCATTGACTTTGACCTGAATTCAGTGACAATTTTCAAGAAGTATCGTTGAAATAGTTCAGTGTATTGAGCTATGTATAAAGACTGACATATAGTGTTATCAAGACAATTCATAGTAGTCGATAGTGTAACCTTTATCATTGATGACTGACAACAAGCTCAAGCTGTAGGTGCTACCTATATAATAGGTTTTGCAACAAATCTGTTGAAAGATCTTGAAGGTATCGTTATTCTTCGGCAATTTGCTCTACCCTATAGTGACAATTTTGAGGGATCGAGCACATACCCAGACTTGCCACTGATTCTCGGTGAAATCTAGTTTTGGTGTCCTTCAGTATCTTTGCGCGCTTTGGGTCCTCAGCCCGGAAGACCCACAAAGTAGTCGGATGGCAATTCTTTCTTGTAACGCTTCAAAATTCCATTATCTTCAGTCATGATCTAGTGAGTCAGAACGTACGGTGACCCTCGAGGCAGAGCACCTGCACCAAAGCGCAACCGATCCAGTCCACTTCCCTGCTCCAATAATTCGAGGCCTTCGGGAAGTTTTGTTCTCGTGATTTTCAGGAATGTTCTGGAGCATTCCGGTTTCCACTTGATTAAAGATTTTTGCGAGCGACGGAAGTATAACTGAAAACCTGAACACTCAAATTTCTTGTCAATATTCCAAGATTTTCGTCAGTTTCACGAGGGGCCAGGGCTTGTCATAACGATCGCCGTTAATTTCAGCGGATTTCATTGAGGGATGTATTACCTGAAAGCTTTCGTGATAACAACTGTTACCTTCGATGGGAATTGAGTACAGTGTTCCATCTCTCACAGACACTGAGAAATCCCTCAACCTTAGCCTCTAAAACCCAATGATTTATTTCTAATTAAAGAATATTAAGATCTCTTGATTTGCAGTAGTCTTACCTTTTTCTACGCTCCCAATTTACCTGGTAGATTCGATCCTTCGCAGACCGGCTTTGTGTAGTACATGGCCTTAATCAGACGCGTTGTGGCGAGAGAAGTAAATGCATGCCGTCGTCGGAAATTAAGCATTTGTTCGTTTACCCGTACGCAAAGTCCAAAGGTTGGTATGAAAAGCATCCCCTTCAACGCGAGGTCTGTATCTTTGACCTATCACGGCTTGTGCAAACAAGTCTGCAGTGATGCTATGGGTGGTAAAAAAACTTAACAGTGTCCCACAAGAAAGGGAAGGAATGTAAGGTGGGTCTTTATTGTCGAGTTCCCGCTGAGCACGAACGCCTTATACGGATATCACTCATTTTTGCCTGAAGGGATAGATCATCATGTGCTACAAAGTCAAATTTAGCGGGGAAACTATCGACGTATTATCTCAGAAAATAATAGACATTTTCAGACCGGTCTCGTGGGGTTAACATTGTGCACAGGCTATCAAGTCCACGGAACTGTATCCAAAATCCCGACAAGTTTCTCGTAGTCCGGTTCGGGAAACACATAAAGATTGGGACATGCTCATATTTGCAGTAACTAAAGGAGTTATGTATGGTGGGTTTGGTGGCACTTCACAAACAGTGGCATAACTACGGGGGGTGCCCCGGCGGCGGCGGATGCCCATGACCACTCCGGTGCCCCCTCCCCCAATTTGATAGCTGTGAATATTCTGTTACATTCTATGTAGCTACAGCTCACGTGCATGCCCACATGAAAATATGTTAGTCTGGTTCCCAGCCTAAGATCTCTAACGAATCCTGATAAAAAATCCTGATTCGTAGAGTAGTCAGAATCATCGGGGCTGGTATCCAGACTAAAAAAAAAAGTGCGCACCCAGGGTCATATGCAGCAAAGTATGAGACGGAGAGAACCCCCCCCCCCCGCTTTGTGCTGGTCATTGTCTCGCAGGAATCTAGGGAATTCCTTTCAGACATCTTGGGGGGATGTGTTAAGTAACAATAGTCTGGAATGTGTATAGGGATTGGACATGTTGGGGGGGTACCCCTCGGTCTCATTTCTTGCTAGGTATACCCAGGGTGCAGTGCCCGGACATGTAGCCTTAGTTACGCCACTGTTCACAGATGATTACTACAGCTATAGGTTCGAATCCAACAGATCAGTGAATTTTAAACGCTTACAAATCAAAACAGACGGTTTCAAATTTATAGAGTCTACTCGGCCAATCCTCTTTCTTGTCACGCGGTAATGACGATTTGGTTGTACACTACAACAGTAGTAAACATAGGGCCTATAAGAAGTGCCAATTCTCCACCCATTCTTGCCTGCGCCGTGATCGTCTAGTGGTTAGGACATTGCGTTGTGGTCGCAATAACCCAGGTTCGAATCCTGGTCACGGCATGTTTTCTGTTTTGACAAGCTGTATACAAAGAAATTAAAAGTATTTATAACTCACCTGGTTTTTTTTTTTTGGCATCCTTTTCAGTGATAAAAGGAAACAGTGGCCAAAATCCAGGTTTGAATCCCTGTCATGACAAAGTAATTGTTTTCTTACGTTATTTTTCTCCTGAATTTTCCCCGTATGACGGGAAGCTTGGAAGATGTTTCACTTTTATATTTCCCTAGTTCTGATTGCCACCAGTGCCGAATTCTAGAATTGATATTGTCAAGCGATTTTAATTCCGTAGCTTCAAATACACTGACTTTGTTTCCAAAAAATGCACCTGTCAACTTAATCAAGACCGAACCTGCAAACATGGGTCACCTTTGTTTAGTCGGTTAACCCATCAACCCAGAACAACATGAAGAGCCTCGCGTGACTTGCAATCATGACTCATGGGCAAGTGATGGTGAAATTTTGGCTTGTGCAACAATCACTATTATGATTATTTCCCTTTCGTTTGTGTCAGCGCTGTGATCGTCTAGTGGTTAGGACATTGCGTTGTGGTCGCAATAACCCAGGTTCGAATCCTGGTCACGGCAGTTTTTTTTTTACCCTTTCAAATTAAGACCAAATGACGTGTTCAGTATAACAGCCCATTGCCCTCATTTCTAGTACGAGCCGTGATCGTCTAGTGGTTAGGACATTGCGTTGTGGTCGCAATAACTCAGGTTCGAATCCTGGTCACGGCAGTTTTTTTTTACCCTTTCAAATGAAGACCAAATGACGTGTTCAGTTTACCAGCCCATTGCCCTCGTTTCTGTACGAGCCGTGATCGTCTAGTGGTTAGGACATTGCGTTGTGGTCGCAATAACCCAGGTTCGAATCCTGGTCACGGCATGTTTTCTGTTTTGACAAGCTGTATACAAAGAAATTAAAAGTATTTATAACTCATCTGCTTTTTTTTGCATCCTTTTCCGTGATAAAAGGGAAAAGTGGCCAAAATCCAGGTTTGAATCCCTGTCATGACAAAGTAATTGGTTTCTTACGTTATTTTTCTCCTGAATTTTCCCCGTATGACGGGAAGCTTGGAAGATGTTTCACTTTTATATTTCCCCAGTTCTGAGCGGCCACCAGTGCCGAATTCTAGAATTGATATTGTCAAGCGATTTTAATTCCGTAGCTTCAAATACACTGACTTTGTTTCCAAAAAATGCACCTGTCAACTTAATCAAAACGGCGAACCTGCAAACATGGGTCAGCTTTGTTTAGTCGGTTAACCCATCAACCCGGAACAACATGAAGAGCCTCGCGTGACTTGCAATCATGACTCATGGGCAAGTGATGGTGAAATTTTGGCTTATGCAACAATCACTATTATGATTATTTCGCTTTCGTTTGTGTCAGCGCTGTGATCGTCTAGTGGTTAGGACATTGCGTTGTGGTCGCAATAACCCAGGTTCGAATCCTGGTCACGGCAGTTTTCTTTTTTACCCTTTCAAATGAAGGACAGAAATGACGTGTTCAATTTAACAGCCCATTGCAAACGTTTCTGGCACAAGACGTGATGTAGTGGTTAAGACCCAGATTGGAATCCTGGTCAAGGCATAACTGCTTTCCATTTTAAAAAGAAAGAAATGTTTAGTTTAACAGCAGATTAAGTGAGTCAGGACTGATTCCTGACTGAATTCACTGATTCAGTTAAATTCCGACTGATTCACTGACTAACAGATTCCTGACCGATTCGATTTCTGTTTTTTCTTCCATTACTAAACTTGTCATTTACAAAAGAAGTATAAAGTGTGATAAATACACTGCATTATCCACATTTAAAGAATGCACAGATATTTGTTTGTCAACGGCTGTGGCAGAATCAGAATTGTGACATTCTCGCACTACTTACTCGAATTTTAACGCCTATCACCCTGCGTGAATTACTCCACCAAATATCCCCCAATCTGTAGAACTGGAAATAGCTTGTAGTTCTTGGAAGAGGAAGGGCATGAGGTTTTGAACATTCTTTGATAATTCCACATCACATTTCTGAAAACATAGAGTAGAACAGTACTTGTTGCATCCCCCCCCCATCTTTAGGGGTTGCGTCCACGCCTACTCTCACAGAATTAAGTGCTCACAGGAGGGCGCGATTTCCAAAATTAAAGTGGGACTTGGTTGTCATTGTCAACAGGTCAGTGATATACATGTACATGTAGATTCTCCCACCGTCATGACCTTTAAGGCACCGCCTCAGGTGAAGTTAAGATTATTTATTGCCTCCTTTTAACCTTTCACTGGACATTGTTTTGTGGCTGGCCCGGTTAAATTTAAGCCCGTCTGCCTATTTTGTTTTAAAGTTACGCATCAGCTGATCATGCTGACCGTGGCTGATTGATGATTTCAAGTAGGGCCTACGTTAGACTCCTACTTCCAGAACTGTACCTCGTAGTTGAATCACGCCTAGGCCTATGTGACAGTGTAAGCTTCAGGTTTTGGGCTATGTACAAACTCGCATAAGGCCACCAAAGAAAAAGATAGTTTAGCATTAGTTGTATTTGCAAAAAACGAGGAGGGAGGAAGTTTTTCGTTTTTTTAAATGTACTTCGATATGCATGCTGAGTGATCTGGACTGCCGCAACCCACAGGCGTATATAAAAAAATCTGGACTCGCAATGCCCTTAGTCAGCTTATAGAGATCATTGAATCCACTAGCAGCCATTTTACCGAGCCGAATACAAAACCCACCTTTGTTCTTCCTGGCGTCAATAGAAGCGAGCCAACCCGTGTATTTGTATTCGGCTCAGTAAAATGGCCGCTGGTTGGCTTCTATTTCATGCAAAGGCGTTGCAAGTCCAGGTTTTTTTATATACATCCCTGCCGCAACCACGGAATGAAAGTGCCATATGTTCACTTTAGACTCGTGCACAGAAGTGCACATGACATTGTGTGTATGCACTCAGGTCCCAGGTTGTGCGTGCACGAGGTTGTGTGGGCGTTGTAGGAACTACGGGGGACAGCTAAGCATATCGGAAAAAACAACTTTTAAAGGAAAAAAATGCAGCAAGATTTTTTGAGGCGGGCGCTGATGCTAAACTAATTATTTCTATCATGTGGCCTAAACACATTTTGTCTGTTTCGATTGTGCCAATTTACTCTGCCATCACAGCGCTCTATTTGTGCAACAAAATTTCATACATGTACATGTCTTCTCGGTGAAGTTAAATGTCACATGGGGAGGTTTATTCACCTTATACATGTAAATCTTCTTTAAAAATGGTGAAATTCTTGAGTATTTTGCCTATCCACACTACAGAAAATCAGCAGCAAGTACTCTCCATAACTGTCAGCTGTGTGACAGCTTGACCAGTCGGAACACAGCTCCTATCTTTTCCTTGTTTTCCTGACCCTTTCAAAATGAAAGCGAAGCTATGATTGGTCATTGGAATGGAAGCAAATTGCGCCAAACAGAGTGTGCCTTTCATCTGTGGTTGACAGGAAAACAAGAAGGAAAATATAGATACCCAACCCCCCCCCCAAAAAAAGTGGGTGGGATATACATGTATACTCCCGTCCTCCAAGGGATTTACGCCCATGATCAATTACATGTATTTGGGATGTTTTCAAGACTTGCCACGACTGAAGCTGGGCTTGGATGCTTTTAGATCTCTTCATGGGACCATTTAAATGTGTACAGCCCAAGCAGCATGTTCACATATTGTTTGCTAGTGTACAGAAACAACTTTGCTATTTTGTTACGTTGTTTTATGTTGGCCTGCTGTTCAAGTTTGACATACTGTGGAATTGAGTGAACCACATCAAGATTTCCTGCATTGTGGGAATGATGAACTGATACTTTTTAGCTTATTTCATTTCAAAATCGTGCTGTAACAGATATTGGCAGAATCCTAGGAATTGACATCAGCCCACATGGGCGGCGGGGCGTCCAACTCCAACAGGTCATCTCAAAGGAAGCCCCAAAGGTCGACCCAAAAGAGGGCCAGCCTCCCCGATCATGTGTTGGAAAAGCTGCAGGTGTGCCTGCTATCGCTGCCGTTTCCCCCTGGTGTTGTGGATGAGCCGGTCATCGACCGGGCTGCTGATTTAGCAGAACGGGTCGAGCTGCTGGAACCGCAAGTCATACTTACCAAAGGTATTGACCGGTTGAGCCCCGTTTTAAGTGAATGCGAAAATCAGTGTGGAACACAAAGGTTCTGAATAGGGCACGTCAGATGACTACCCTTGGAACTGTGGGGCTCCCTCTTCTGCTCGGAAAGGCAGAATGAGGAACCCATGTTACGGTTATAGCGGGGGAGGGGAACTCTTAAAGAAAAGAAAAAAAATGTAAGAAACACGATAAAAGAGGATAAAGGGCACGCAAAATTACTAAGCCCTAATTTTCTTGAAAAGCTTCAGAATTGACTCTTTTCCACTGCAGTGATTTGTGAAAGTTGAAGACCATTTCATTGGTGCATTTATCTCCGTCACTGGGCCTGCATTACATTGTCTCCTTGAAGGATTACTTTTTACAGTGGTGTATAACATTAGTGTAGTGCTATATACCCATTTGAATGAAATTATTTTGCAAAGGCAGGCCTTGTATGACATGTTTTCTGTAAGGCAACATGGGTAAAAATAAAGCCAGTCTAAGTAATCAGAAATAAAGGAGGGCACACTAAATATTAGACTGACAACATTTCAAATCATGGAAATGAAGTCAAATAGCTGTTTAACCAAGATACTAAGGTTATTGAAAAAATAATAAGTTGCCATGATTGAGTGGGTTAAGTTCGGTTTTTCTCCAGGTTAATGCATTTTGTTGTGGGTGGTCCTAAACTTTGCAAATGACTGTATTGTTTTATCAGTTTGCTGCTGATGAGTACTTTGATCCCGGAACAAATCCTGCCTTCCCCCTCCCCATAAAAAAATGGCCACGCCCATGCCATACATCGAGGGATATTAACCACGTCAACAATTCAATTCACTACTTTGAAGTGCATGTTAGTCACAGCTTTATAATTGCTTTCACATTGCACTTCTTCATACCTTGAGCACTGCTTGGCAGACAATTTGACATTTCAAGACACATATTTTCTCCCCAGATGTTAAAAACACAACATGCTATATCACAGCTTTATAGTTGCTTTCACATTGCACTTCTGCATACCTTGAGCACTGCTTGGCAGACAATTTGACATTTCAAGACACATATTTTCTCCCCAGATGTTAAAAACACAACATGCTATATCGGCAGTCAACATTATTATTACGGGAAATTTCTTGGGTTATTTTTTTTCCTCTGGTTGAAGGTCAGAAAGCCAAGGGCATTTATATCATTATCGCCGGGACGGCTCAAGTGGTTTCCTCATCAGGAAATGTTATTGCAGATTTGTCTTCTGGGGACCTGTTTGGTGAGCTGTCTACGCTGTTTCAAATTCCCTGCACAGCCACCGTCAAGACACCCACGAAGTAGGTGGTGAAGTCAACGGTCTGGTTGATACATGCTGTTGAGGCAGTTTTGCCCGAAGAGTTTCCACTGTTCCACTGTGCAGATAGCCAATGGACACATTCTTTGTACTTTAAAGGGACCATGTCAGAGAAATATTTTACTAAAATCCTTGAAATTTACTTCTGTGTTTCAGTTTTCAATTTTAGTGTGGCTGTTTTTGTCTGCATGTTTGGGCTTTCATGTTTTTAATATTAATATATATATACATATTCATCAGCAAAACTTTGATGTAATCCAAGCCACTAAACCTCAGTGTTGCACTGATTTGTGCACAAAAACAAATTGCTAGATTTTTGGAATTTCACTATAGAAAATTTCCCTTGCCTTTGGCAATTTCTCGTGTGTATGGCAATAACCCAGCAAGTAAGCCTTTCCCAGAAATGTTTTCAGAGAGCAAATTTAGATTTCAAAATGGGAACATGAAACCATGCAAACTGAACAGTGCCTTCTGGAATTTACATCACACTAACAGTGCCCTCACTTTCCTGGAAAAGTTTGGTCAATTTCGAATCTTAGAAAGTGCACTTTACAGTTCACTTATTAAACTCCAGAGCGATTCAAACATCTTCAAGGAGTTTAAACGTGCGCAGAAAGTGATTCTCAGAAAAATTTGACAGCATGCGCCATGAAAATGTAACAGTTGCTTGGCTCTACCTCTCTCATTCCTACGGACCACCGTCTTGGTAAGGTTTGGTTTTTCTGGTCCAGTCTGGTATTGGTTTTGGCTGGGTCTGGTGTGGGTCTGTAGTCTGACCTAGGTCTTGGTA
>NW_019091428.1:40940-55943 GCF_001949145.1 Acanthaster planci
TCTGGTGTGGGTCCGTAGTTTGACTTGAGCTGCATGTACGTCTACATCTGTTGTAAGCGTGTCTCTGTGTATTTTCAATGAAGCAAAGGCCTACAGTCCTACAATCCTGGACAAAATAGTTGGAACACCTTGTGAGAAGGGCGGTCAAAAGATATCCCTTTCCCCCATTCAGTGTTGCGGTCATCTATTGGACCAAGATTAAGCCCAGCTTACCCAATGAGAAACCACATTGACAGGGGTGAGGTGGAGGCATGTTCCAATGAGATTTGTCCAGGATTGTTGCTCTAGATAACAGATTTGGATGTAGCCTTGGTTTTGGCCAGGCCGCATCTGTTTTGGTTTGGTTTGTCCGTGTCTGGTCACTCTGGTCATAGTCTTTGCTGAGGTTGCATGCTCTCGGTCTTTATCAGTCTCAGCTTTGGTTCGGTTTTTTATGCTCTGATACATTAAATTGTCGTACCAAGGAAGTGTCACACCGAATACTCCGTACTTCAATCTAGATTTTCTTGTTCTCAACTTTCTTTACTTTTTGGATCTTCGATAGTAGAAACCCAATTTTTGTTTTTGCTAATTAATACACATGTCTGCCATTCACAGATATTGTAGGTACATGTACCATGCCCTCTTGAGATGAGAGTTCATTTCAATTAGCACAAAATTCCAGTAACAAGACATAGTGGCTAAGAAATGGCATTTATAAATGAGGAATGGACACTTGACTTTCAGAGTCCTACTGCTGCTGCTTAGACCAGAGGCTCTGAAGGCAGCACTGAATGGGCAGGTGGTGTCCAGCAACCTCTTGGACTACTTTGTGAAGAAGCGATACCTGGATACCAGCAGGACTGTCGACCAATCAGAACTGATGCATAGAATTGCCAAAGATGTGTTAAAAGAGGTACGTACATGTATGTGCTACTTCACTGTTTTTTCTCTGCAATAGCTTGCAATCCGTGAGCCCTCTTTGACGGGGCATGAGATTTGCACCCTGTCCAACACAATGTAAGACAGGTAGACAAACAGTTTTCCACTTGTTCAATTCCTGAACTTTTTCCACTTTGTTTCTTTTGCAATGACTGGTTGGCTGCAGTAGAGTACACAGTGTGTCTTACAAACTCTAAAGCTGTATTAAGATGGCAGATCCAGCATTTACAAACAGGTGGAGCGTTCAACGTTTGCAAAAGGCGAGGGGTCTCCCAAAATGGAGGTGAACCCCCAACTTACAAGTAGGGTGTCATTCTGGTGATTTCTGTCTTTAAAGCTGTCAAAGAACCAATGAAGATTCAAAAGAAAGGGGAAAAACCTGTCTCTCTCTTTTAAAAAAGAAATCAAAACTTGGAGGGAGCCTGCTGGGTGCAAACCTCCACTACCCAATCCTCTGCTGGTGCTGATTTTAATCAGGTTCAATTACCCTGTGCAGCGCTGCATAAAAGTCACAGTGAAAAAGGTACATTTTGGGCCAGTTTGTTACACATGGATCTGGATCAGTGATATCACTGGTTTGCTGCATCCATTAGGCGGGTTCTGGTGTCAGTGAACCAATGACGGATCACTGATCGCGATCCGGATCCGCATCAAGGCCCCGTGGTTATAATAGACCTTTTGAATAATGGAACTTCATTCATGTGTTTCTGAAATGCCAACAGGCCAACAATTTCAGTAAGCCCCGCCCACTGTGCCCTAAGGCACTGAACAGGTGTTGTACTCCATTGCCGCACTAAATGTTCCAGCCACGCGCATCATACATGCCTATAAACATGTCAGACTTCTGTCACACATGTCAGTCATAAATCACGGCTGTGATTTTGGTCAGGACATACCGGGGCGGGGCTTAAAGGAGCGGTCTACCAGCTCCTGAGGAGAAAATGTGGAGTTCCATGGTCTTGTGGTTAAGAGTATCGGATTTGCGGTAAGCAGGTAAAGCCACAGGTTGCGGGTTCGAATCCAGCCTGGGGTCATGGTGCGTGTGCCCTTGGGCAAGGCACTTTGTCACTCATTGCCTCTCTCCACCCAGGAGTCATTGAGTACCCGTGAGGGCAGAGATGATTATTGTGGATGATTTTCCTTTGTACCGAATAGTGGCTGGCAGCGCCGAGCTGTATACTCCCCAGGGAGGGGAGATGGTATTTGGAAAGTGTCATGGGCCGAGTAAGCAGGGATAATAATGACGTACAGCGCTTCGATCCATGTTAAAGGCGCTTTATAAATACCTATATTATTATCATTAAGCAGTTGGCAACCCTCTTCAGTGTATGGTATTCGGCATCATTTACAGGTGCCACTGTTTAAGCAGTGGGGTGACACTGCTGTGGAAGCACTGGTTAAGGCAGTCCAATCCGAGGGCCCTGCAGTCACATTGGTTCCAGCTGGCTCCGTCATCGCCACGGAAGATGATCCGCCGGACGAAATAGTGGTCATCATTCGGGGCAGGTATAGGCTCCGCCTTTCTTCTTCCCCCCCCCCCAACTGTCTGGTGTGGAGTGTTATTGGAGTGGTGCTTCAAGCGTCAAAAGCTTTAGGTGGATTTGGAGGTTGTGGGTTCGAATCCAGCCTGTTGAGTTTTGGTGCATATGTCCCCAGGCAAGACATTTGTCACCAAACTGCTTTTTGTTCTCCCCGCCCAGAAGTAAACAGATGGATAGCTGTAAAGGCATACATGATTCTTTGTTTGATGTCAATTTGCACCGCGATGGTAAAGCTTAAGTCCCCTCCTTTATGAGCTGAGATGACCTAAGGAAGGATTTATAAGCTGGTTGAGCGGGGGTCAGAAAATTGTAAAGGTGTCCTGACCTTGTTAAAAGGGAGCTGTGTGTCTTTCTTTCCTCCTGTGCTAGGGTGGATGTGTTGAAAGAGAAGGAGCTACTGACATCATTGGACAGTGCTAGGTGGCCAGTATGGCACGGCGAAGAAGGTAGGTTACTAGAGGCGTGATGTGTCGCGAACACAGTGACCCTTATTCACAGAATCACAGGTTATGGAAACATGGCGCTGATTCCCTTCAGGCAAAAACTGATCTGTATGTAACATGCCAGAAAAGTGATTAGATAATCAGTTCAAACATCTGCATTAATTGGCACTGTACCTGGATCATATGACAAAAATATGGCGGCTGTGCATGCCCACGTAGGGACTTATTTGTTTGGGTTTTTTTTTGCACATTGGAGCAATTTGATAACCTTAAATCAGGCCACAGGTAGTCACAGACCTTCAGAGGTAATTTAAATCCAAACATTCCGTGGATTACAACTTGCCAAGTAGCCTGCAACAAGTTTGCCTACTGACAAAACAACTAGATAAGCCCACCCAACAAATGGCCAATCCAGTTGCTGTGCACGAAGCGTGATCCATCACTAGGGAATGTGCAGTGACCCATGTCAGTGTTACGTAACACTTAGCTGGCGACTGCAGGGCACGTCTCACAGGAAGTATCAGTGCATTAAGTGTTCAGGTTGTGCGTTACGTTTCTCGTTGCATTATGATGAACAACGCAAATATTTCACTGGGGTTGTTTTGCACACCGTGGCAAGACCTTGGGCCAATTTCATAGCACTGCTTAGGGGAAAAATTTGTTTAAGCGTGAAAAAACCTTGCTTGACAAATCAGATTACCAGCCAAAACTTCTTGTGATGTATATTTTTTGGAGTGGTATTCACCTGTCTTTTGGTTAGCATGACAATCACATAGAGTTTGAGCTGGTAACCTTTGTTTATTAAGCAAGGTTTTTTCGTGCTTAAGCAAATTCTGTGCTTATAAGCAGCTCTATGAAATTGGGGGCATTTGAAGCAAGATATGGAACGGAGAGAACCCCTCCACGCCATTTTGTTGGTCATTGTTTGATCGGAATCTCAGGAATTCTTTACAGACTTCTGGGGGGATGTGTTAGGTAACAATAGTCTAGAGTGTGTATAGGATTTAGACAGGTAAGGGGGGTACCCCTCCGTCCCATATCTTGCCTGGTATACCAGGGAGTGGGGTAGGAAGAGGGGCATTAGCCATGCCCTTCTCCCCTTGAAATTGTGACATGTGCGAAATATGTACAAGCCACAGTAAATCTGTCTGGGTACCCCCTTCAAAAGACTCAAATCCCTGGGTGCCCTCACAGAAATTCCACCCTAACGCTACTTTTTCTGCAGTGCTTAATGCATATATGCGCATAAATAGATGTGCACAAAAGGTCAGACGTGTGGATCTTACTGTGGTGGTTTTCCTAACAACCGGAGCACAAGAATTGAAGTCAGTGAGGGTATTTGATTGCATACCAGAAGCTGCTTCCGTGTTTCCTCTGCCATCTCAATTGTTCCCTTCCGCTTGCTATGTATTCCAGCTCTGTACGAGTGGCACAAATGCCAAGATAATGTGGATCCCGATAGAAATGGTAGGACGTTGCCTGACTCAAAAAATTCTTTACTTACCTTTTTTGCCTCTTTCTCATTAATTCTCTCCTCTGTATGCACTGCTTTTTATCTTAGACACCCTAATATGTACTAACAATTTGGAGATTTTTGAGAAGTTGTAGGTTTTGGATGCATGCCGTATTTGTCACCCACAGATTTCCAAGTGTGTGAAAGTTCAACCATCTTTATTAAAGTAAGACACTTTCTGCCTTGCCTTTTAGCAAAGAATCTGACTTTCTCTTAACCTTATTTAATTAACTCTTCACCACAACTTTCAAGGCTTTTCTGCAGTTGTCACAAGAAAAGGGGCCGTCCATAAAATATGCACGCAGAATAGGCCGCCTTTTTAGACCCCTTCCATCTTTAAAAACAGCTGGTTCCCATGTTTTCTTTGACATATCACACGGATTGCGATGGTACCGGTGAGATCAAAGTGGTGGGGGTCGAAGGCGTTGTGTCACAATGATTTTTTTAATGTGTAGTGTCTTGGCCCAGGACATTAAAAGTGCGAAATCAGCGCTGGGCGCATGTACGCATTACTTTGTAGCCCCCCCCCACAAAGTGTACAGAATGTCAGTGATTTCCCCTTCCCCTCAATGCGTTCATATTTTACAGCCTGCCCAATACCCTTCGTGGACATTACTGCGGTAATGTCCACGAAGGGTACACTGACGAAGTGAACTGACATGCACTCCCAGGAACGCCGGGGAAAGCAGTTTCTCCTTCAAGAAAATGAGTGCCCCCCCCCCAATTATCGGATGTACCTTCCAAATCACCCCCATTTGTAGTACTGCCAGCTTCTGCATCAGTTGGCTCTGCGCCAAGAATATTCAAGAATATTAGCTGGCTGACAGAATTCCTGTACAAATGTACTGAATGGGTGCTTTCCTACACAACCTTACCATCAACATGTCAGTTCACATTTACGAAATGCACGCTAGATAATTGCATGACGCGACTGACTATTTATCTTGCACCCTTGTAGATTAATTGGTCACTTGCCATCTCTAGAGTACCCTTTTGTTCAGCCCTGTGAATTGTCATTGTAAATGAGTACACTTACGAGTGTGAAACTCTTTCACAAGGAAAGACAAAAAGTAGCAGATGCACTTGTTTGCCAAAGTACACTTTAGAACTAGAAGAGTTTAGTAATAGCGCTTGGTGTGTGAGTTATGAATTATACACTGAAACTGAAAAATAGTGTTTGATCAGAACTAGCACTTTGCATGGGTTTGTTGTCGATCGCATTCCACCCCTCTCTTTTGTTTGTCTTCCTGATGAACACTACACTATTTTTCCAAAACTTGTCGGTAAGATATTGAATGATATATACTGTACATGTTCATTGTGGTTCTTGGGTGAATTTCTGGGACGGTTGAGTAACTTTTTAAATACACGTAAAAGGGTTGGAAGAATTACTTTGAAAGAGGTATACTTTTTTCCTAATATATTCTTCCTTAAACCACCTGAAGAGGAATGGAGCACATTTTTAAAAGTTTTCTTTATAGATTTATTTGAAATGTTCTAAGATGGAGCCAAGATAATAAGAAACGTGGATACTTTTTGGTTGTGTATGGTTGAGGGGGTATCTAGATTCGCCGACCAATTGTACTTGCTGGCTAGGAGTTTGCTCTGGATGAAGTGGCTTTATTTTTCATTTACAGGCCTCTTTACTGGCAGTTCGAGCTTAGTGTCTCTGAAGACGGCGTCTGCATGCAAGATGATCATCATCAAGAATGCCGTCATTAACGAGGTGGTGAAAAAGGTACCAATGAGAGGGCAGTTCTTTGCCCAAATATTCTGACATGAACAATTTCTCAGCCATAAGTGCAGCCAAAGTGGGTCCAGAATGTACCGGCTTGGGGATTTGATAGTAAAATTACATAAAGAAGCATATCTGGACGCTAACGTGGATTACAAGTGCATAACAGACAGAGCTGAGTCAATTCGAATAATTCACTAGTCGAATATTTGACCTTCAATTCAATTGAGTATCCGAATATTCGGTTGTACCGACCGGCAGATTGTTGAGGAACAAACCATATACAAAATGATTTTAATAATGCACACAATTGTACACTGTGATCACTATAAGAGCTTCTCACGTCTAGGAGTATCTCCAGCCATGATTTACAAAGATTAAGAGGGGAACAATACTCCTTGCCCTGTTGAAAAGTTCTCTTCCTTTTATAATGTTTAATGAAAAATTTACTTTTTGAATCATTGTAAGATTTCTGTCGCTTTTCATGTAAATCTGCTTGAAACAAGCCGCCATAGTGCAATTTCTCTCATTTTAAAGAAAGGAAATTCCCCCTTCCTTTTCATGAATTTTGCATTTGAATATTCAAATTTAGAAAATAATATTTGAATATTTGATAATCGATCGAATATTTGGCTATTTGGCACAGCCCTAATAACGGAGACAGTCAAAATAGTGGATAAGAGCGCTGAATGCTGTATAAACCACAATATTCTCTAATCGGGAATTATTTACTGTTGTAATTTAATTTCAGTCAGGTGCAATATTTATGAAACAAAGTTTCTGTTGCAACTAGACTTATTAACTTTAAACCAAGGGTAGATCAAAAACCATTTGGGGGGGGGTAGGCCAGATTTTTGTTTTAGTTGGGAGGGGGAGAAATATTTCGGAAATTACTTTTCGTAACCTTTTGTGCCTTTTCAGAGTATATCCAGCACGATACGTGGCAAAGGAGGACCCCCAATGTGAATGCCCTACGGCTATTGTGCCTACTGCATCCCCCCCTAGAAATCTGAAAGGAATTCCAAAGATTCCGTCAACAAAAAAGAAGACACATTAGAGGGGGGTCCCCTTTGCCACATATCGTGCACCCAATGTTTCAGAGGGGTGGGGCTTAATTTGGGGGCTATTGATCTGGTTTTGGGAGGAGGTAATCCCCACTATCTCTGCCACATCCCCCCCTCCAAATTCCCTCCACTCCCCCCTCCCCCCACATTCTCTTGGATCTGCCATTGAACAATACTATTTTTGCTTGACTAGTTGTCTGACTGGCCGACAGCAGCAGTCATGCCCAACTTGAAGTACCAAGGCTGTGTTGACCAGGATAAAAAAAAGAAACACGTGAGATCAGAAAAGAAATTAAAACTGGCCAAAAGTGGATTTTATGAACCTTCATCCCAAAAATTTAGGGCAAAAACTGTGGCCTAAGAATACAGGTCGTATCTACGTCTTGTCTATTCCTGTGGATGTATGTAATCTCCAAAGCACAAGATGGAGACAGCCAGCGATTTCACCAAGAGGCTGGACAAGTGGAGACTGAGAATGGCTGGCTCAGCGGCGGCAAAGAAGGTGTATGCCTGCTACCTACTGGAGGTATGGTGTGTCAACATCAGACCTCTGTGTACACAGAGGTTTCTTTTAGGAATTAATGCTGAAGTGTTCCTGGTCACCATTTGAGCAATGTCTTGGGCCATATTGCTCATGGTTTCTGAGTCCCACTGCTTGGATGAAGATAACACAATATTTGGATATCCAAACCCCATATCCATTAAAATCACCTTTGGTGATGGAGTGAGTAGGTGCCATTTCTGTTCTTGTTTTCCATAAAGCAAAAACAATTAACAAACTTGGACGGGGGGGCACTGGAGCCACCCCCTTGGGTGCGCGCCATTGACCGAGGGATACCTTTGTGATAATCCATTCATATACTTTGTGATATATGGTGAGAGGGGAGGCCTTCATTGTGACCGACGTCTGATTGACTTAAGACTTAAAGGCCCCTTTCTTTGTGTATGTGTTTCGGTCTAGTCCCTGTCCTTATCCTTTGTTGCATGTCACTCCTCTACAGTTTCAAGGAAACTCTCTGCAGCTAATGCATACGGACAGGAAGCACACTTGGGCCCTTTTCCAATACTCGACTTGGGCTCCATCTCAGGCTTCGTTCCCAAAACCAATCCCCGATTGTGGGCCTGAAGCGTTTAAATGAAATTGGATTACTGTAATTTCTGGCTTTCTTGCATCTTATTTGATGTTTTGTGGCACTATTAGACTAATTACTGCGCTTACAGTTTCAAAGTCAGCTAGTTAAAAAACAGGTGAAGCCTGAGATGGAGCCGGAGTATTGGAAAACAGCCTAAAAAATGTGTTTACGGAATGTCGCCTTAACTCTTACCGTCGAGTGTTGGGACTGTGGGATGACTGTGAGAAGAAAATTCTCCGTATTAATTGCAGGTCTTGATACAACGACTTTCTGAAACAGCCCTGCTGTCCCACGCCCCACTCGATGCACTCTACAAGATAGCCATCAACTCAAGGACCGTGGTTCACCAGACTGGGGAATGTGTTATCGGTGAGTGTATTGCATACTCGTGCTCCATGCAGTGAGTGATTTATTAACCACTGAGAGATTTCTAGAGTGGCGCCTACGCTTGAACACATTTCTGTCAAGGGGCACCGAAAGCGGACGAACTCTGGCTTGTATATGTATATAATAAGTTGTGTACATTTCAAAATTACAAATCTGGGTGGGGGAATCCGAGGATCACAGACTTCAATTTGGAGGCACCAGTGCGCTCTACCCCTCCCCACCCGCTGTAGTTACTCCACTACATTCACGTAAATTACATTCAGTAACCCATTTCATGAGCACTTGCTGCATAAGTTTGTCAAGCTCCACCCGCCTCAAACTTTCACCCATTCCAGCTATTCTACGATGGGTTTTTTTTTATAAAATGTAGTTTTCATAGAAGGCCGCAGATGCAGACTTTTCAGTCCAGTTGAATAAAGTGTCATAAATGCAGTCATAAGTAATCTACGGAAAGTTTTGGCTTGAACCTTTTTTGGTGTAGTTATTATTTGCATGCCTGAGTGATTTATTTTTCTATTTTATAAATTTTCTGTGTAACACCATTTCTGAATTGTTTTCCTGTATGTTATATTTTGACCTCAGTGAATTTTTCTTTGTTGTTTCGTTATAGTATTCTGTCTGTCATTATTAAGTTAGAGTTATTCTAACACTTTATTTTACCATTTTTTCTATTTTATTTCTTGGATTTGTCTAAAATTATTACCTACATGCTTCCCTGAACTATTTCTGCTTTTAAAGAAGTAAATGTTAAACTAACAAAAAAATAAGCCTTTTTCAAGTTAAATTTGAATAAAATCTGGTACACCGAGTTATCTGATTGCACATGAACGTAACAATTTGAGTTCCTCAGACTAAAGGCACTGTTGCTAGACCTCGTGATTTGGGGCAAGCTTTTGCATAGCAACATCCACCTCTGGAATGGACTGGTTCCTTTGTGCCCTTCTTATCCATCGAGAACAGTGTATTGTTGCAAGGCATCTCTTTTGTAACTAAGCAAGAGCTTGCCCCGAATCACGAGGTATAGCAATAGTGGTTTTAGTATGGAGAATTCAAGTTGTGTTCTCGTGAATTTAAAGAACTCAGTGAACAAAGATTTTATTAAAATTTAATTTGCAAAAGAATATAAAGCCCTACGTTAGAGGCTCTACCCATTTGTCAATAACTTTATTCATGGGTGCTAGTTAGAAGCCATGTAACCTGAAACACCATGTAGCCAGGGATCACTCCCCGATTACACGATACAACCTGGGAAGTAGTGAACAGGGATCACTCAGGAGGATGCGGCTTGATCTCTGGCTGTATGGTGTTTCAGATTTTATCGCTTCTGGCTAGCGCCCAGAACAATGATATTAACAAATGGGAAGAGCCACCAACGTAAGGCTAGATACCTCAGTTGGTGGATCACTGGTACAGTATTCTGGAGGTTGCAGGTTCAAATCCCACTCCAATCAATTTCATTGTTCAACTTTATAATTAATATAAGCAATAAGTCAGTTTACCTGTAGAGTTTGACGATTTTTAAAAATGACATCTGCAGGTGAAGCCAGCACATCAGAGCAGCAACAGACCAAGATGGTCAAATCCACTGGCAGTGTGGATGCCTCCAGCACGGAACCACCCATCAAGATTGACCCAACACTACCCCCTGGTGTGGTCATCAAGGCAGCCACCTCCTCACAGGTTTTCTGGGGTAAGTAGGTAGACCAGCCTCTCAAGTTCCATCTCCAAAAGATATTCCGAGGAATGTCTCACCAATAGGCCAATTGCACCTGCTAAGTCACATGACCTATAGTGGATATTAAATTTCAACAAACACGGCATCCATCTAAAGCAAAGGTGTTTTAAGTATCATCTATCAAAAATAAAGCCAACGGTAGGTAACGTACTCAGACTACTGATGTGCTGGTTACTATATCAAAACTTGGCTGTATTGTACTGTCAAAAGACACGTTGCTATGGGGTTGATACCCACTATAGGCCACGTGATTTAGCGGGTGCAATTGGTCGCCTACAAGAAATGTCCAGCAAAGGCCAACATGCATGCACTCGTACCAAGACGTAGCTTACCATATGCAACTTAGCATAGTAGAGAGGCATGCCCAGATTCTGCCCAAGGATTGGTTGAACATTTGAAGTCACTACACAACCCAAACACCTATCGTTCAAGCCAACATGTGTCTTTTTGTCACAGGAGTGTATTTCGTGCAAGTTGGCATCGAAAACGTGCACGTTCTGTTGCCTGCCCGCGTAGCGGGTAGGGCTATGTGGATCAGTCATTTGACAGGAAACTTGCTTTAGGTTCGAGTGACTTGACACTACAGTGAATCCCTCATTTCTGCCTCAGCGGCACAGGTTAGGATCTCAATCCAGACCTGTGGATTGGGTTTTCAATCCGTGATTCTGTACATTGTTCACAGATTTGAAGTCCGCGGTTTCTCACACCTCTAATGTTGGCCTGCAGAAGTCTAAACCCACGCCGTCTGTGATCTCCTTGTTTGTTTGATCATCCCCTCCATTTCATTACCAAGAGAGTACTGAAATCCAATTTTCAATAATTCATTACTTGTCACTGACGGGAATTTTTGTTTTGGTATTTCACTTGGTAGCCGACGACACTTTCCTGTTGGTACTGAAGGGTGCCGTGATACTGAACAAGAACGAAGAGTGGGTGTGTGAAGACGGGGAGGTCTTATGTGAGTATGAACATCCAACAGGGTTGGCTGATGTGGTTAAAGATGTATGAAGCCAAAGACGGTTGGGGAGTTGGAACTTTTTAAGGCTGGTTCTTACTTGGCACAGATGCACGTTTGTGACATCAGATTAAAGGCATGCACGCTGCAAATTTGCAAATTTTCAACACATTCCAACTGATGGAAATTGTGCTGCCAGTGTTTTGCAATATCGCATTGGCTTCACTTTTATGTCTGTATGGACACTGAACTAGCCCTGCTTAATGTACAGAGCTGGTTCTTGGTAGCGGCTTCTGCCACTGTATGGCTTCTCTGCAAGTGCAAGACGTCTGTGTGTGCACGAGTTTAGCGAATAAAGATCCCAATCCAGTCCTGAGCCAAGAGTAAAGATCGTATAGCACCGAAGGTGCAAGATGGATAACTTTGCCCAAAAGGTGTAATTACCATGGGCGCCATTTGGGCAAGCGATACGCCTGCGCGGTTTACAGTAATGCTTCGGCGCAGGCTCACCAGGTGCACGTGCCTGCCGCAGCACCTGCGCCTATGCAGTAATGTGCATTGCGCAGGACTATCGCTTGCCCAAATGGCGCCTATGCGATTAAAACATTTTACGTGTATTTGCGGTAAAGTTCTTCATCGCCGCGTAGCGGCGCTATACGATCTTTGGCCAAGAGTACAGGCCACGCCAAACCACCTGTAGTCTGTTTTTCTCTCTCAATTTCAGGGGTCCCGAAGGCTGTCCTTCCCCGCTCGAGACTGGAAGCCAAGAAAGACTGTGTGATTCTCAAATTCACAGGCTCAACTCTGGATGAAGCGTGTGGCGATTACCCAGACACGAAGCTGACCGTCCCATCTGTCGTGAGGTTGTAGCCCAAGTGCCACATGAACAAGAAGTATTCTTGTGACGAGGCTGAACAAGAACAGCATTCCCAAACTCTCCGTCCAAGCGTAATATTCATTCCCAGCTTTTGTATTTGGTCACGGTGCTCAAGATTTTTGGTCCAGTATTAAATGTATCCATTGCTGTTTTGAAAAATAAAGAGTTAATGTTCTCTAATGCATACAACAGGGCTCAGACATTTTTGCAGCTCAAAGAAAGAAATGACTGAGTGACAAGTGTTTCAAGGGGCGAGTTCGAGCGACGACTATGGTTAACTGTAGCTCGACTAACACCGAACGATAAGTGGTTTGGGCTATCTTGTTGACCATTTGGGACTAGGCCCTAGGCCATAGTCGCACTGCTGGCTATCAATCACTGATTTCGTTTACCATTACGGAGGGAAACATTCACATGAAAATAACTGTACGAGATTTCAGTGACCCTGCATGTTTCGAGAATCGCAGCTAATGGTGAAATGTGAGTAACGATAAGATTTCATAAAATAGGTTGACTGTGGTCTTTCGAGTTTTACTGAATTGCACATGCGCATTGTTAGAATGCATCTGACTACTGGTTGACCTATAGTTAGCCTTCGAACGTTACCCTAGCTGTGATTAAGTCTGTCAAACTTGTAAGTGTGAACCATTTTCATTTCATACCCAGCAAATTTTGCCGGGACTTGAAAATTTGATTTACTCTCATATTAAGTATTCACCTGCCTCTAGCCATGTGAGTTTTTGCCAGGTTATACCTATTTGTAAATAACATAAACTCAAAAAAAAAAAAAACCTGAAAAAGCTATCACTGACAACTCCCAGCGCAAATGATTCAAGAGCTGTAAAAATCCACATTCCAACAAACACTTGTATTTTCTTTTCTCTTGGCTGGTATTTCTTTCCATGGAAAGACCGTTTATAAAATACTTTAGTCTTTTAACAAATAACTTCAGAATAAATATCTACATGTGCTGTGTTCCCACTTTTATATTTCTTGTGCCAGAATAGCCGGCGTCCCTTACGAAAATCTCACCATTGCAGCTTTTTAATGCTTGGGAACCAGCCCTAACACAGCAGGGGATAAAGACTGAATTTATATCCGATCACCCAACAGCGCATTTAGGGCCAATTACAGCGGGATGACGAGGGAAGAAGACATCGAAGAGATGTTCCGTTCTAGAGGTTGGAGGAAAACCCACTGACTGAGGTAGGGACTGACAACCCAATCCGCATACGGGCCGAGCTGGATTCGAACCCACACCCCCAGAGGTGGAAGGTGAGGTAAGAATCACGACGCCAACCTGACTCCCCACAAATGCACACAAATCAGAGATGGTTTACAGAGGGTAATTTTACTGCGTGGCACACTGGGTTAAGTAGCACAAGACCAATCCTGATATGTGGGTGTGGTTGGTTCAACTGTTATTTTTTCAGGGAGTCCTTCAACAGTTTCTGCCAGCATTATGGACAAAATTAGCGACACTTCAATGTGGCTAGTTTACTAATGCAGAGAAATGACCCCAGCAAAGGAGAAAAAACGTTTACAAAAATGTTAAAATGACCGTAAATGGGACACAAAGACACCTTTGATGGATAAAACAAGATACTTCCATATTTCCCTCGATAAAAACTAGACAAGACTGCTCCTCTTTTGACTTGCATAACATGACATCAACAATGTTGTATTAAGAGTAATACAGGTGTAAGCAATACAAAAATACATTTTTTGAATACCCATTAAAAATCTACGCTTTGAGGGACTGTGCTGATTCCAGGTTTACATGTACATGACGGACATGTAGATGATGCTGACTTCTCGAGTGACGCGCTGGTATTCTTTGCTGGTTCATCTTGCTTTAAACGTTGTGCCTCAAACAATGCTAACTGTCAACCAAAGAAAACAAGAGACCAAAACATGAAACGGAAAGGCAAAATACACGTAGTTCATGTCACTTCGCTGGTTCAACTTGCTTTAAACGTTGTGCCTCAAACAATGCTAACTGTCAACCAAAGAAAACAAGAGACCAAAACATGAAACTGAAAGGCAAAATACACGTAGTTCATGTCACTATATTTGCCACATTTAAAGTGCTCACCAGGACCACGGAGGAAGGACCATGCCATCCAATTTTGTCATATTTGTGATAACGCTGGATGGAAAGCAACAGGGGATCATGAATACGTTCAAAAATATTGAAAATGATGAAAATGCCAGGCATGACAATCCTGATTTGTTTTTTTTTTTTCTTTCTTTTTGGCGACAGTCTCCAGAAAGGAAAGGGGGGTCCCAGAAAAAAAAGACTGCAATATGTAACACTTGGATAGCCCTTACCGAGTGCCAAAATCAAAGTTGTCCTTTTTAAAAAAATCCCCTCCAATTTATTTCACAAGGAATCCACGGATATCAGCTAAACAAATCTCTACATGATACACGTTTAATAAACGAAGCCAGAATCTGTGACACTTCCATCTGAGCTGCACGCCGAATTAAAAAAAAAATCTAGTCCTCATCAGCCGCGCGTTGCCAGTTTTTGAGTTGGAACTTCCGAAGAAAATCTCGGGTGTCAATGTCATCTTTCTCACCTTCTTTCTCTCTTTGTGTTCCTTCCCGATGCCAAGTCTGTAAGGGCCAAAAACAAGGGGGGGTGGGAAACTGATGAAAAGTCCTGCCTTTTTCTTCGTACCTGCCTTGCAGGTGGC
>NW_019091428.1:56152-103243 GCF_001949145.1 Acanthaster planci
CAGAACATGACCCAGGCACACAGGATCACACACCACCTCCTCATCGGGGTTTGCATGAACCCCCACGAGAATGAGCAGAATTTTGTTTTGGAAGAGCTGCAAAACACAGCTCGATGGCTGACAAAACTGGAGACGATGTAAAATTTTGTAAAATTAACAAATTATTTTCTGTAACACAGAAACGAATATTCCTTTATGTATAAGAAAGAATGCAGCCTAGAAATCCAAACATTAACCTTTAATACCATATACATGGATAATGGATGCCAACATGTTGCATGTTTCTTGTCACTAACTACCGGCAATAACGGACTGTACGTTCCCAGCATTTCAGCGGCTAACCCATGAATTACAAATTAAGCTGTTCATGAACACATGAGAGCGCGCCGTCCAAACTCGGCCTTAGCACACTGAGTGGCAGGAAATAAAAACCCATTCAGTTTTAGCCACAACTTACTTGGGCAGGCCTCGGTTCAGGCCCTCCAGTAGCACGCAAGCCTTGCAGAGCGGACGGCTGGAGATGTAACCGCAGCGATGGCACGTCCCCTGCGTGGGCATCTTGACATCTTTCTTGATGGACAAACTCTCCCCGGAATGGATGATGTCTGGGGGGGAGGGAGTGAGATGCCGATGAAGAAGTAAAGGTGCATAGAATGAGCCTTTTGCAAGCTAAATTTGAATAAAATCTAGTACACTGAGTTATCTGATTGCACATAAATGCAACTGTTCGAATTCCCCAGACTAACGACACTGTTGCTGTACCTTGTGATTCGGGGCAAGCTTTTGCATAGCGACCACCATCTTGGGAATGGACTGGTTCCTTTGTGCCCTTCTTATCCATTGGAAACAGTGTATTGGCGCAAGGAGTCTCTTATGTAAAGCAAAAGCCTGCCCCGAATCAAAGGTACAGCAATAGTGCCCTTAATATGGAGAATTCAAATTGTTATGTTCACATGAAGTGAAGAAATCAGTGTACCAGATTTTGTTCAAATTCAACCCGCAAAAAGCTCATTCGCAGCAATACGAGACTTCCTCTACAGATGGGCATTTCAAATGTTGCAAATGTCAATTTTCAAGCTCTCGCTATTCAAAAATGGGCAAAGTTCAAGGGTGTTTCTTGGGGGGGGTGGGGAAGTTGTGACAACCCCCTCCTTCATTTGTCACAGGCAGAAATGTTGAAAACGGTTACCGGTACACCTTGTGGAATTCATCTCTTCTGAAGTGTGGTCTTGAGAAGAACCGATGAGTGGGAACTCGACCAGGATGTTGTGGTCATCCTAAGGAGAGATGACCAGAGTACCCTGGTCAAAACTGAGTTGCCGCTCAACAGTTCTTCTCGGAACCTCCACACTTCTTGAAGAGATCGATTTCACATATTGTACCAACAAACCTCACTCAGTCTAGCCTCCACCACGCAGAGTTCAAAAACTGAATACGGTTGTTAACTGTCAATTCCAACTTGCAGATGAAAACAACGACTCACCTATGATTGAACTAGGTCTGATTTTTTCTAGGTCTTTGAGATATGTTCTGGCATGGCCTCGGTATGCGTTGGGGGAATATATACACTCCGTGGAGAAGTAGTCTAACTTCTTAAAATATGCGTACCTGTGCGTAACAGAAAGAGAGCACCAACTGACTTTAAATCCTTGGATCGGAATTCAAATATGTGATACTTGAAGCTCTCCGACTGGTCCTAAATCTGTCACAGGGATTGTTTAAAACCACCATTCAAATATTGCCAAGGGCCACCGTGCTCTATGCAACAGTATGTAGCACGCCTCATGCACCCATTTCAAGATTGGGCCATGTTTAGCACCACGCGTGCTGTGGCAAAAACCTTGGCCAAGAAGGGGCTCCCAAACACATGGAGTACATCAGTTACACAAAATTGCTAGAATTTTTCCGGTTCTTAAGCTTGTTTCTACTTTGTGACCTCTAAAAGCATCCTGTGGCGTAGATTTATTAACCTTCTGACCAAAAATTAAGAGTCCTCGCCTTCAGCTTGGGCAGTTCACCAGCTACATCGAGCAGACCACGATCTGTTTTGCATCATGTTTAAAAACTATACTACGTTGTGTGCCCGGCAAAACGTCGTAAGTGCGCTTGCGCCCTTTTGCCCGGAAGCATGATCTGAGTAGAAAAAATGTTCCTGGTAAAAGGACGAAAGAAACACACTCTCTTTGTTTAATAAAACGGATGAAATTTACTACAAAATCAACACAGGCTGTGCATAAAGCAAGCTTTGAACAACTGATCAAACGACTTGGGAAATTTTTTTTTTAGCTTTTTGCAAAGAAATCTTTATATTTCATTAAAATAAAACAGTTGCATAAATGCATCCTTTTGCCGGGAACTTTTTTTTGGCAGCGATCATTCATCCCGGCAAAAGGTCGTAAGCGCTTACGACCCTCTTCCGGGCAGAGAACGACTATTAGTTTTCCCCTTTTAACACGGGACGGATGGCAGGAAACAGAAGTTTCCTCCAGTACACTGGATACTCACATGACTATTTCTTTCTCGTACGTGTATTTGAATGGTTTGCATCTTGGCAGGGCACCATCCGCTCCCTGAAATGGAATAGATAAAGGGGCCAATCTCCGATCTCAATACTCACAGGACAAAGCCAGCAATTTACAGTACAGAAAAGCCGCCTGCTGAGGCTCAGATTTGGCCATAGATACCAGTCAGCGTGGACGAGATTGGAGGCAAATGAAACAGTCACAAATTAGTCACCAAAAATTTTAAGGGCCCAACAGCAGTGTGCCGTAGGGTCTACAGTGTCCATTTGCCTGAAGGCACTCCTTAAAATAGTCGCTGCATGTGTTTAACATAAAAATTCAATACAAAAACACCAGATTTTAAAAGAGACTTTTTGAATAATCCTTAGATCGGGAAAATCCTGGGGGAAAAAAATCCTGACAGCAGAAGAATTCTGACAAGTCTCACAAGTGGATGTTTCTTTCTGTATAAGTAAACAAATTTTACAATTTTGTTTATTGATAAAGTCTACAAATGTATCCTCTCAACTATTTGGAAGTAAGTCTTCTTCAAGGCAAATACAATGTACCTACAGTGAATCCCTTTTCCTCTTATAAACTGAATAATAATTATACTTAGGTTGCGTGATCAAGAGCCAATCTTTCTGGGCCAATCACATCATCCTTGGACACTGCTAGCATTAACAATTCCTCCCGAGCGTCGCAGCAAACTCACTTGGAATAAATCTGTTTTGCTTGTCAGTTTTCACAGCAACACTTACAGTTGTTATTGCTGTACATCTTCTCAATCTGGCCACATCACCTCTAAGAACTGAACAAAAAAAAGTAAAAAATGTAAATACCACGCAAATTCCAAATTATGATAAAATTAGGGTCAATCTAGTACACAAATGCACAACGCGCCACTTCATTCGCTATAAAATGCCTGGTGGCATGTTACCGATCAGATGTTCCTTATCAATGTTAACTTCATTTGAACTCACCGTTCATGATGACGGTTTCCGCAATATCATCGGCATTATGCCCTGTTGAAGACAAAAGAACAAAAAGTTAGGCTTGCCACACAGCACACCAATCTCATCCCCGCCTCTAGGAGAAAAAAGGTGCTCTATGAAACGGCACTACTTGTGACTATACCTGTGACGATCTTGTCCGCCTTGACGAGTATAGCACCGCGGTCCAGAGCTTGTCGTCTGAAGACACCGCAGAATGTACAGTTACTCTTAAGCCCTATCTGCCTGACAATAGCATCCATAGTCCAGCCATACAGTTCCTATGAAAATGGAAAAATTGCACAGAGATGCTCTCACAAACTTTGTTAACTCCAAAAAGCCTTTGCCGGGATCCTTTCTTAACCCTCAAAAGTCCAGCACTTTTCAGGAATCCACTCACACATTCCTTGGTTTCATAACCTACTACATACATATATCACAAACCTAATACCTGTATCTTACGCACACTTGAAGAAAACTTGACACTGATTACTGCCCTTCAGCTTCCCCTTGGAGTCGTCACAATTTTAGGTGGGCACGTGTAATATGTAGTCCATGTAATAAACAATCTTGGGTTACTTGAAGTGCCCGATAAGGTCAGGAGATCACACACTGACTGAATTTGCAACATAAATCCAAATGATTGAAAGCAAATGACATTCAAACAAACTTTGTTGCCTTTCTTTCACTACACTCAACTATTTTCCCGCATTATAACCATGACAGTGGAAACCTCCCTTCACAATTTTCAACTCGGCCGACATGTATTTGAATTGAATTGTGGGATACTTCCTAAAGTAACCAGACCAATGGGTCGGTTACTTGGCTCAAGGCCCAGTAAGAGTGAGAGGTCACATGAGTGTCCAAATTGACTGCAGTCAAGCCTGCACAAGTATTTGTGGTGGAAGTAATCGAACGAGCTCTACGTATACAGAAATGACACTTAATTTTGCTAGCTTTTAATAAAATCTCACCTCGTAAGAAACAATTTTCAGTGGCAAGTCATACTGCATTTGATTTCTCTTCACAGTCTGGTGGAAAAAACACAAACAAAACGTCACTAAAAATCATACTTTCCATTTGGGGAAATAGCAAAAGCTGTGATATACATGTAGGGAACTAAAGCGCTGAAATGCAAACAAATGGAACATACAAGTACACGTTGGTTCACGTGCTGGTTCTACTTCCATACCGGTTCTTATGTGAGTGACTTATTCACTTCAGTGCTCCAAACAAATATTTCCCTCTTTCATGCATGTTAAAAAAATAGGTTCCCTTAAAATAGGTTCCCTTTCACTCTGAGCTTAGTGACAAGGCTTTTTTTGCCAAAACAAAGAGTCTCTGCAAATTAACTTTTGCACCAAAATTTATGCATTTCAAGTGGTAGCAGGCATTTTAGTTTGCACACCTGCACACATCCAGATCTTACGCTTTTGGCTGAGAACATAACATTTGTGCCGCACAAATGAGAAAGAACTTTTTAGGTTTTAGTCCCACAAAAGCAATCTTGGGAAGGTTTTTCCTCAAACCTATCAGAAAGTATACAGTTCTTGTGACATCACGGTACATGTACATCGTTGAAGAGCAAAATTCACTTTCAGTTTGACACCAAGTCATGGCCAAGGCCATATTATCCTTACCTCCAGGGAATCGTCTCTGTAGCCTGTTATTCCCTCATCCACTGAGAGAAGCACGATATCCAGCCCGTAGTCATGTCTCTCGTTCAAGAGCTTCATGACGTAAGCCAAGACTGTGGAGTCTATGGATGAAAAAAACACAAAATGAAACTCCTCGTGTTTGACAAAGTACGCAACGACCGCTGAGCAGCAAAAGTTAGATTTTGTCTTATCCAGATTCAGAAGTCATTATTGAAGAAGCACAGCACTTGTGGGCAGGTGGTACGTGTGTGTAACATGTACATACATGCCTCTTTGACCAGTAGGGTGTCGTGATTTGCCAAACGCACGAGCCTGTCAAGTTGAAAAATGTGCGCACGCATGACCTGCCACGGCAGTTATGGCATCTCCTTGGATATGCACATGGGCTTCAAGTGCTGCAGCTGTGTCTCTTTCCACCATCATACCTGCCAACATTGACAAGTCGGCGGTCAGAATGCCCAAAGTACATGTACAGGTATTTCCAATCAGCAAGGAGCTAAGTGGTCTTATCTTCGTATGAAGTCCAAAGTTGAATGGGAATCGAATGGAATAAAAAAAGTGCCCACTTTAAAACAGTGAGGAATAATTTGGACACACATGTAGCGCCAGACTGATAAGACAGACCACTGTAAAGCTGAATGGTGCAATTATATGTACAGAAAGTTCCGCACGAGTATGCAGTTCCGAAGGTTGAGGGTGCTACGTGTATCCCAGTCAAGCCAAACTGTGTGGCCAATCGTTCCAAAACTACCATAGGCTGAAGGCTTTTATACCAATATCTGGAAGATGACACCAGTACGCATGCACATGAACAATGTGAATTCTACAACTTGCACTGCCTGTGACGATGAAAGCTTTCACTAGACAAAATATGCATTATCCCTAACAGTCCTCAGTCCTCCAACAGGTGGAGGACTGAGGACTGTCAGGGTTATGGATCACTTTGAAGTATGAAAAAAGCAACACGGGAAAGAAAATGTCAAACATGAAAACTGCCTACATGTAAGCCTGGTCATGGTCCATTCAAAACAAAGACAGGAAAACTGCAGTGGCGCATGTACCTTTTCCGCCGGAAGCACCAACAGCAACCCTCTCGCCTCTCTTGAACAGTTCAGTATCCACAATGGTCTGGTGTATCTCTGCCTCAAAGGCCGCAAAGAAACATTCTTTGCACAGAGCATCCCCCTGCATAAAAACAAAAACAAAAGAAGAGCTATTTATATGAACCGCTCCATGCATGAGTCCATGGGCGTGTGTGTTTCACATGGATCTAGATCTCGGATTCCGGATCCGGATTTGTAGGAATCAAACGGGCCCCATGTGCCTCCTCATTTTTGACACAAGCTGGAGGGCAAGAGCTGAACACCACTGGTGTCGCTTATAAAGTGCTAACACAACATATGGATTTGTAACATTATCCATATACATGTACATGTGCAGAAATCCTGACTCCCAAAACATTCCAGTTTAAAGGTTTCAGCCCCCTGAAAAGGTGGATTGGATAGTGAAAAATACCAATGTACATGTACAAACATACATGTTTGTGTATTTCTGTGAGAACTGTCTCCACATGCACATGTACCTGACTGCCTTGGAAGAGCTTTGCGCATGACTTTTTCTCCATTTCTACATTTGTGTACTCGCTAAAACGCCTTGGAAACGAGAATCTACCGGTATTTCAAAGTACGTAGCATGTACATCTGTACATGTAACTGTATGGACTATAACTTTTTTGTTTTTAGGAAATCTTCAAACTTGTCATGTTTACACAAGCTAACAATGGACACGTACATGTACCTTGGCTCTAGTTCACAGGAGGGGTGTTTTGGATGGTACATGTACATGTAGTAACATGTACTCCCCGAATCCACTTTGTTTTACTGAACACTCTAAAATGGGAAGGCACCTGACTATGTACATGTACATGTCCATTCAGGAAAGACATAAAAAAGCATCTTTTTTCCAGTATACAGTAGTTTCATTATCAAGTGTTATGCAGCGCCATGATCTACGGTAGATGGAATGGCGCTATTTTATCTCGCTTTTATTATTATTTTTTATTACGACTGTGTACATATTTTTGTTGGACATGTACATATAACTATAGCTACAGGTACCAGTATAACTTCGCTTTGAGAATGCATTTTTCATTTTGACAGTAAATAAATATTTCATTGTCTGAAACTGCCCAGTGCTGCACAAGGATAGTAAATAATCTTTAATTCACTCCTGCGGCACATCATTTTCATTCCCGACAAAACTGTACATGAAATTTTTTAACAGGGAATGTCCCACTTTCGATTCAAGATACATGTAGCCGACTCAAGAATGAACCCAGTAAGGTCGGTAAACTTGCATTTCATGGAGGTTTTCTAAACACAGAAAAATCTGCAAAGCACAACAAATTTTGTCGAGCAAAAACGGTTTCTATCACAGCCAAAAATGTCATGCATCAACTGGTTCTGTGTTGAACAGCTTCATTTAAAGGGTGTGAATCGCAGAAATTTGCTGTACTGGTATACTTGCTGTGGCTGCTTTTCATTTCTTTTTTGCTCAGCACATGTCCTGAGCATTATTTTCTGCTTGGCGGGCGGGCTAAGAAATTACATGCAAGTCCTCGGCCAATTTCAAGGCACTACTAAGCACATGATTTAACGCTGTAACAGAGGTTCTGTTTAGTTTACAGAGACTGTAAGGAGTATTAAGCAAAACAAAAGGCATGCTTACCTCAGACAATTTGCTTGCATGTAATTTTGTGACATACAGATCTCCAGGCACATACATGTAACAGTAAGTACAACCACACCATACAGTACACGCATGTACTGGCGGCCAACTTTTCTGCTACGTACTGCAGTGAAATGATATCTGGCCCTGTGGTTTTCCTTAAAAATTTGCTGAAGTGGCAATTTCTGCACAGCAGTGCCATGAACAACACTGGCTTCGGTTAAAAAAATCAGCATGTGAGGTTGTGAAATGTTCTTTGAATAAACACACGCACATGTACACAAGTGAAGTTTGCAGAATGACTGACAAAACATCGCTACCTGATTCCCTGACCCCTTTCCTTAATATTTTCAGCTTTGCAGGTGTTGTAAAGTGTCCCAAAATGAGACGCAAGATTCAGGTTTACCTGACCCCCCCCAAAAAAAATCAGCATCCCTGTGCTACATGTAAGGTACATACTTCTCTCAGGACTTCATTAAGCAGCCCAAGTTGCATCTCCTGAGTCAATACCAGCCTGATAGCAAGTTGGCCCTCGTGAACGACATCTAATTGGGTAATTTGATCAGGGGAGAGCCCTTCCCTCTCCGAGTTGGGACTCTCTCTTGCTATTGTCGGGGAGGGGGAGCCCGTGTTTGGGCAAGCTGGCGTGACAGTTGGTGCTGGGGGCCGACGCGCTCGCTGAGGACATTTGAATGAGCTTTTAAGTCCGTCTTGAGTATTGTAGTGGGCCCCTATTCAGTTCTCGTTACCACATCTTGCCATTGCTTGAGGCAGATTTGCTTGAACAAGGCACAACAGACAGTCAAATGAGCAGAGCCCTGCAGAGCCCAATTTTGTGGCTCTGCCTATGGTAAGCAAAAAATCACCGCTAACCACACCGGTGGCAAAGAATTTTGCACTACCAGTGAACGTATTTCACAAGTTAGCCGGGGAATTAAGGATTTCATGCTTATAAATACTCAGTTTAAGCGCACAATTTTTGTAGCTCTGCACTGATAAAGCACAGAATGCTGGAAAAGTTTGTGGTTAGCACAGCCATGGAAAGAGGCCTATGGCACAGTTACACACATGCATGACCACTGTTCTTCCCCCTTTTGCAAAATGTGACACTGGTGTGGTCCAGCAGTCAATATCATTTACCCAGATTCCCACACCCCAAAAGTTTATAATACATGTGCATGTACCAGTAAATGTGTGTACTGTTATGTGTACAGTAGTAGGCACCTTCAGTGAACATGGTGAAATACATACATGTAGTTCGTGTTTCTTTTCAACAGCCCTGTGAAGCAAAAATAACCCCCCCCAAAAAAAAAAATTATTATTACATGTATATTGCTGCAAGCCAAAAACCTGACAGTGGACAGTTTCTTAAAGTGTGGCTGTAATGAATTCAAATTAGACAGAATTTTTCTTCTATACATGAAAAACTTTCACATTCCTATTTGGTCAAATGCATTAAAATGTGCACTTTTTCCTTGACAACTGAGGGTGTTGTTGCTAGGAAGTCATGCATGGAAGACATACATGTAGTTCAGTGCATAAATGGCATACATGCATGTAGGCTCTTCTGTTAAAGTTGTGACCCGAGACTATACTTTCTGAAGACATTTCGGAGAAAGGGATTGATTAAATGTAATGCTATGCACATACATGTACACGTAAAAAACAAGGACTCGGCAAAGAAGAGAAAACAGAGTCCAGCAAAATCTACAAAAATGCAGGACTTTTTGTGTACAAACAGTGTTACATTGAGGCTTTCTTCCTAAGATGACATCACATTTTGGCTCATGAATGAACAAATCATTGGCACAAAAACCAAAAAGGAAATAAAATACCCTTCAAAATAGTGGAACAAAATAGGGTGGAAAATATGGTTCACTGAGACACAAAGCTGCATTTTGAGGGTTTCAGACTGATTGCAGCTACATGTATCCTTCAAAACCACTTTTGCACATAAAAATTAAGCATGAGCAAAGAAATGGTATAGGACAGTGGGTAACAACGCTACTGAAACTCAGTGCTCGTACATGTACATGTCTAGATCTTCCCTTGGCAGTTTTGCTGGAAGGAATTCTAACTACCATGGTCCCAAAAACTACATGTACCAACAGTACCGGTATGTCAAACTGATTGTTATAGTACATGTGTACCCAAATTACAAAATCAAAATATTATTTTTTTTAGATGGCATTTAGACTCATTTTGTGGAAAACAGTCACAATCATTACACTGTAAAATGTACGTTTATTTGGACTGACTTGATTTATCTAAACGAGTACTGGTACACACAAAAAAGTTTTTGTTTTCACACATACATGTACACGTTTGACAGGCTAAAACCCTTCAACTTCACACCTACAGCCAGTCCCCCTTGGCCACCTTCCGATGATGCTGCAACTGCTCCTTGTCTGCGTCCCCCCCCCCGAATAAACACTGATCTCCCCTACTGCTCAGAAAACCAACACCGAGAGACCTTCCTCTGTCCCGATTGCTAATGGTTGGGCCCCGTCCAGATGCTTTGTGTCTACGGGCAACTTGTCTGCCAAGTGTGCGTGCGAGGGGGGGGGCCCTGGCTTTCTACACGATATTTCCTTTCACAGCTTTTGGAACATTTATATCCACATAAATCATTCCAATTTTTCCCCTCTTTTTTTTTTTTCTTTTTGGTTTTTGTTTCACACAATGGGCATACGTGCGTGTTTGTGTGTGTGGAGTTGGCTATGCTTTTTCTCGGGGTTTGGTCTGGTCTGGTCCTGTGTCCCCGGCTGTTGGTGGAACAGATGGTGTACACACCGCCCTTGTGTGCAGGCCACACTTTGCCCATTACATGTACGGTATGTACATGTACACCCAGCCCTGGCAAGATTCCTAAATGGTTTATGAATTTATCAAATCATAAATCTCTCAGATAAGAAGAGAACGATGGGCGGACAGCGGAGGGGAAACACAAAGGCATTTTAGAGATTCACGGTTCAAAAAGTCACTTTGTTTAAAAGCTTTTATCTAAAACTTTTTATGAAGTCGTCCCCTCGGCGATTATAGGCATACATGTACATGGGCGACAACAAAGCTACATGTAATTTGCACATTTATCTTAAATCATTTTGTCGTACCCAACCATTTAACAGTTAAAATAATTGCACTCTTTAACCTCAAATAGCGTAACTGCTGACTAAATCTAATACTGTTGCTTTATTTTGGTTTCATAAACACAAAAGAATAGATATCCAGTTTTCAAGAGGTTTTGTCAAACTTTTGGAAAACCTACAGTTATCTATGGTGTAAAATTACATGTACTTCTGACAATCCAAGCAAAGGATTATCAGAACACCATCCAGTATTGCCTAGAGTAAGCAAGCAAATACTTTCACTACTCTCTGTTCAATTTGAGTGTTGTGAGAGGGGGCAGGCAAGCCGTACTGGAAATACACAGGTGATCTTTCTAAATGTATTCGAATAGGGCCACAATCTCGAGCCAAACCTGGGAGAAAGCTTGACCACAGTATGGTATTCCCTGAGGACTTAAACCTACCCGGTAAAACCGCACCCTGAATACAGCCTGCAGTATACGAGCTGGCCCCAGCCCCGCTCAAATTATGCTTTAATGCCTTCCAAATTTGCCCGTAATTATTTGCTCTGAGGTGCGCCAGCTGTCATCTCCGCGACGCATACGCCGCACGGTGGTGCCCGATGTGCTGTCTCCTTCCCTCCCTCCCCTTGCGGGACAGCGGTGGCATTAAATAGCTTGCTCCCCCAGCAGCTAATGTGTGGTCGGCATATGCACGGCAGAGTTGCAGGATGACAGATTACATTATGTATTTGCTCCTGTCAATTTAAGGTGTGAGATGGAACTGCTAGTCAACGCTGCACACAATGATTACCATACATGTACATGTACAATGCACACGTGGGTGTACATGTACATTGTACACGACTCAATGAACTGTACTGCAGCCATGCTCAAGCCTTAACATTCTGACAAAATTTCAAGGAAACAAACTTTTTCCTCAGCACATTTGCACTATGCTATTTTGTAAACTGAGGCCTCTATACACATAGTTTTACAATTACAAGTAATTTTAGTACTTCCGACATGTGTACATTTGTAAATTCTTGTTTATTCCAAAACTGTGACATTGCTTCACAAGATGGAAATTCATTTGTTAGCAATGGATCGACCATGTTTTCCTTTAGTTACCGATATTTTACTGAGAACTCGTAAATCCTCCAAAATGAAACAGTGCGAGGAACATCAATGATACACTTTCAAGGTGTGTCAAGCCCAAAGCAACGTGGCTGGGCTCTACATGTACCTTCCTTGATCCTCAAAGAGCCAGGTTACATGTATATTGGCTCATCTCACAGCTGGGTAGGTGGATTCTGCCCCCCCTTATGAACTTGGTTGCACTAGGCTCAATATTTTTGAAACTTGGCATGCATGTAAAGGTACTCTGTATCAGCTCCGAGAGGAACAAAAGAGGGCGTGGTTTTTTTTAGTAGACACCGTACAGGCGCGTATTTATAATGGGATCAATGGCGCATTTGACACAGAGCACACTGAGTACGCATAACAAATTTATTCCTTATATAATGTACTGGTATGGTATTTGCGTACACATACATGTAGAACGCGTCCAAGAACCCACTTGGAAAACTTACTACCACCTTTCTTTTGCCGCTTGGGGATGTACTTCAACTCAGGGCAGATACAAAAAAGAACTCTGAAATCAATCAAAGATTGGCCTTCCGTTTTTGTTGTCATGGTTATTTGAAGTTCAAGGCTACCCATGTGCCAGCCCGCCTGCTTTGATCATCGCAGTGGAAAAAGTATTTTGAGCTGAAAATGGCACTGCACAAGAATAGTAGGTTCAATTTTCAAATTGGTGTCAAAATGACCGTGAAGAGTTACTCTAAAAACTCCTAAAGGCTCAGCTCCTGAAAAAAAAGCACCGCGAAGATACCGAAAAAAAATGTCCGGGGGAGGGTGGATTCCACCTTCCTTCCCCGGATATTTTAGGGTTAATCCCGCCCGACAACTAAGTGGGTTAATGGATCTCGAGTGGAAAGAACAAAAACTACAAGAAGAAGCATTTCATTCTATTGATTGATTTTTACATGTAACACTCGCCGAAATAAACTAGCCGTGATTTTTGAGGCATTTTTGTAATGCTGAAACAATCCTTTTCCCCACATTTTTACAGGCATTAGGCAACAGACCGATCAATGTTAAGTCATGCTTTATTTAAAAAAATTTTAAAAAACACTTAGACCTTAGACACCATGGTGTAAAGTACAACCACCTTCAGCCGGTCAAGTCAGTCGGGTCCTGATGTGCTGCTTTCTGAACACATGGTTCTTCACGTGAGGTATTGTGTGTGGGGGGTGTGTTAAGGTAGCACTCACTATCGGGGGGGGCAGCAAAGTGCAAGTTCGATGCTGTATGCCCTCCCTGGAACCCCTCCCAACACGACGCATGCCTCCTATTATCGGTCTCCACTCAGGGAAGAAAGTTTTCATTCTTAAGATGATTGATTGTTCACTGAGCACAATCTGCCACCGTATTCTGAAGGTGACGACGGCCACAGTCTGCTTTTTTGGGCTCACAAAAGTCAATCTGCCTCCTTCTATATGTACCCCAAGCACAGGTACCTACACGTGACCCCAACCCCACCCGACCAAACAAGAACTGCACTTGTAAATATACATGCAGTACATGTTCTGCTTTTCTGAATCAAGTTTGAATGAAGATAAAGACAGAGTACCGATAAACATGATCATGATGATAGCTTTTGTTTCATTGTTACATTTCTGACCTTCATATGGTTGGTTTGTTAGAGTCTCTTCTGAATAGTAGGACATTAGAAAGGTCCGTCATTTTGTTGGTTTGTTTGTCAATCTGTTAATCTCTGCTCCCCCAGTCTATCAGTCATTAACCCTACAAGTACATGTATGTAAAATCGTGAGGTGGACAGCCAAATATGCTCGCTAAATGGTTCCATTCTCAGTGCTACCGGTACTTTCATCTGTTTTGTGTTTAACACCAAGCCCACCCGGGTTTTCCACAGATGTCCTCAGACACCAGTTTCATGATATAATCAAATAAATCATTCTTGAAAAAAAAGTCAAACTTAAATTTTAACCCAGGGTGGCAAAATATGTGATAAATGTGATATTTTCACATCCACTCAAAGTTCTTGGGATTTTATAGCAGCACAGACCATCTCGTCTTTTATTTAACCAGGGATTAGATTTACCAAAGATAAGAATAGTTGAAAACGGCTGTAAAAAGGCATAAGAAGCTGATCTGTGAAAATCTCCTATACTTTGGTACACAGCCAGTGAGGAAAAAAAGCTGAAATTCAAAACAAAAAAAGCTGAAATCAGCTAAAAAGCTGAGAAATCTCACCCTGTTCAAATCAGTGGTCAATTCATTTCAAACTCACGTTTGGTACAACTTTTTGAGTGTAGTTCCAACTATAGTACACTGTACAGGTGTATTTACACATAAGTGTGTGTGTCAGGGCACAAACCATGCTCAGACATGTACATGTAGCATGATAGAATTGTTTTCAATTATATCTTAATTCTCTTGCACTGCAGTGCGAATGGCCCCATTCCATGAAGTGTCCTTAAACAGTTTTCCTCACCAGCTTAACACGCACCAACAAAAGTCCCAGAAGATTAAAAAAAAAAGTGGAAGATGTGGCGGGAGGTGTTACCATTCTAAACGCTGTGCTCATTAGCGTTATGGGACCTGATTGCGTTAGTCGTGCCTTGTCACAACTAACTCGATTCCCTGTGATTTGATTTTAATAAGCTTTATGGTCATTAGGACATCCGAGGGGCCTGGGACCCATGTGTGTGTACCGGCTGCCCCGGGGCACCATGGATTCAGTCACTGGGCCGGACAAAGAGGATGGTTTACTTGGCCGCCCGACAAAACGAGGGAAGATCCCCATCTGGCATGCAAGGGGACAATAGGCTGTCATGTGCAAAACCCAGACACATTATGCAGTGGGCCTGGAACAACTTTTAAGCGCTACTTTGACCTGGTGAGGATTTCTGCATTCTTTATGCATACAAGAACTGACCGCATAAAAATATCTGAACTCAATGCTTCAACATAGTCCCCCATATTAAGATATTTCATTTCAATGTCATGAATGTTGTGTAGGCCCGAGATGTACAGATGCAATGCTTCAACTACCAATATACAGTTGTTGTTTGGATTTGCATTACGCCATTTTCTAAGCAGTATATTTTTGGACTGTACATGCGAACTGGAGAAGGGTTGATAAAACCTGTTTGTTTCACATGGATCTTGGTCTCCATCGGTGATCCAAAGGCTGGTTTGCTCCATCTGTTAGTCTGGTTCTGGTGTGGGTGAACCAACGGTGGATCACTGATCACAAATGTACATGTGCACACACGCACACACATACATATACACTATACAATGGGACAGATAAAAATTGTTCTTGTTCGACATTTTGCAGACAAACTGTCGAACAAGAAAATCATTTCAGGATATTAATTCATTCCATTGTAAGCTCTGATTGTTGTTCTGGATTCTCTCTTGTCACTGTACCCTTTGTTTATATTTTAAGTCACATTTTCCCAATTTCATTCGATCTTTGTGCTCGTTTAACTTCACTTCACCTCACCTATTTTACTTCTTCAACACATGTACCAGGTTACCCCGGATAGGCTTCAACGTCACACAATCAAGTAGAGTTAGACACAAAAACCTGGCACTTGTAAAGAATTTACATGTAGCCATATTTTGTCATGTCCCCCCCCCCCACATGTACACGTACTGTACGTAATAAAATTGATAAAAATGACAACAAAACTCTAAAGTGACCTGTAAAGCAAAGCAATGATAAGTTACAGTACCGGTAAGATACAAGTTGTACAAAGCCTAACCGCCTCTGCAATCACATCAATGCAGGGCATCAACTTCAACTCTTCACAACATTCAGTACGCTCGATGCCCACACCAAACTGCTTGATTTTTTTTTTTTCAAGGGCATTGCAAAGAAAACAAAAACCCCCAGCCCGAAATTGTGTAATCTTAGCACCCTGCCTTTTGCAGTGTGTACCAACTCCCCCCCACCCCCCCGGCAGTCCCATTGAGGAGCTGCAAATGCCCTCCCTTACCTCCCCCAAAAATTGTTTGAAATTACATTTGAGCCAGCACAGGCCCCATCTGTCGAAGCCACGACTCAATCCCCCCCACAAAAGCGGTGGACGGGATGTAGGCATTGTCCGTCTGTAGTCAAGCCTGCCTAACTACGTCTTAATATGCTTCCCCTCCATACACACACACACTTCCCCAGGGCACGGCTAAAAATCCCCTCTACGCTGTATCACACAAGGTCCCCTGTCATCTTTGGCAAGCTAAATTAAGATTTAAATAAGCCCCCAAGGCAAAGTGGTCATTCTCTTCACGTACAACTAGGGAAAAAACTTCAGCACGGGTTCAGTGTGTTTGCAGGACTTTCGAAGACAAGCGCCCAGATACCAACCACCAAACAGAAATTTATGTACCACCGTCTAATGGCTTCGCAGATCAAACCTTCACTAACTCCAGAACAATCTTCCACAAAAGGGGATCAATTTTAATCATCAATTTCCAACGAAAGACAAGTTTTCTCACATCCAAACAAGCCTTTGAAAAGTGTACATGAAAGTTGTAGACTTTTTAAAAGCACAGAGTGTGGCGTATTTTAAACGAGCCCCTTAGTATTCTAATGTACGTGTGTGTACATGGTGTGTCACAAGATAAAATTTCACTTCCACGTAGATGTACATGTACATTGTACATGTAAATAATACCATGAAAAAAAGAAGGCCAAACTTCTGCACATTTGCCACTAACTACATGTATTACCCAACCCAGCATTTACATGTACAACTCTGCCAAACAGAACCATTATTTCACCCACAGCAATTCTTTGTACCATCCAGCACAACACCTTCTTGATGATCATGCATCCCACAGCTTGGGACCAGTCGGGGTGCTTGTTGACACACAGGGGGGCCCAGCCCACAACAATCTGTCTACCGCCAGTCCCAAAAAGGGGTTCCCTGGGTCCAGCGTGGAAAATACGGGTAGCATTTGGTTAGCAGCGGGGCAAATTCTTGTTGACAGGTCGCAAGGCTTTGCACAACACTAACTTGCCTATCACAAGTCACAGTGCGGTGTGGAAAGAGTGTGGGGGAGAGTCCATCCATCACTTACAATGCCTGCTATTTAACAAAAGGGGGTTATTGAAATTCAAGGACCCGGGGCAAATTAAATTAATGGGAATTTAATAGCAGAGGCAAAAACCGTGCAGTACAGGCCGTTTGCACTGTGCCGTTGACTCGGGGGTGCTGTGCCGGCCGCAGCATGCCTTTAAAGGCCGGCCAAAATTAGCTGAACAGATGTCGGTAAACACGGCCGGGCAGGTGCCCGGCGTACCTACATGAGAAGTGCCGGGCCACCGCGTGCATCCCGCGCAGTCGTGCAAGCACACAACTACTCGCTCCCGTCTGCTCCCAGTTTGGCAGTGCCACTGTTTGATAAGGCTATGGTTCCAGTGCCATTAATGCACGCTACCCCCGGAAAATGACAGTTTTATTAAAGTTCAATCCTTCTAAAAGGTAAACTACACATTCGTGTAGCAACAGCCAGCTCTGTGTAAATTTGTTGGAAAGTGCATGGCCAGCATGAATGAAAGTCTAAGTGTTTTAAGATACTTTGAAATAAATGCTTTCAGGCAATCCAAGGCTGATTTTCTTCAATTTACAGATTCTTGGAAGGTACATGTAAAAGCTTCAAACTGCAAATTTCATCAACAAAGTGTCATTTTTCACTAACTGCAAACTTTTAAGGCGCATTTCTCATTGGCATTTCGAATAAGGTTAATCTTAAAACACCACTTCAGAATATCACAAACGGTACAAAGGTTTAAAAAAAGGCAGAATTTGAAATACAAACCTGTTACGTGAACATACAGTGTATGTACATGTACCAATACGTAGTTAGCTTTACCCAGTAAATGTATCACTATACATGTACATGTACATGTAAATTAACAAGTTCTTTTCCAAATGTGACTGATTTGGGCTTACAAGTACCATACCGGTACATACATACATGTAGGTGTCTAGATGTAGTACCACAACATAATTATTCAGCACTGTAGGAAATAAGACTGTACTATAGGTTCCCTGATACATGTACAGTGGATACATGTATACATGTACAGTGGATACATGTATACATGTGCAGTGGATACATGTATACATGTACAGTGGATACATCATACATGTACATGTACAGTGGATACATGTATACATGTACAGTGGATACATGTATACATGTACAGTGGATACATGTATACATGTACAGTGGATACATCATACATGTACATGTACAGTGGATACATGTATACATGTACAGTGGATACATGTATACATGTACAGTGGATACATGTATACATGTACAGGATGTACATGTATACATGTACATGTACAGGATGTACATGAACATGGAGAAAAAGTGTTTTGTGAATCCAGAATTTGTCACTCATTAACTACTGAAGTAGCAGACGTACATGAATATTACCTCTTTAGGATCAACAAGCCGGGCACTTAGGTCACATGGTGATGACCGGCTTTGTAAAAAGGACAGAGATATTAGAAGCTCTTCACTCTCTTCAAGGCCTTAAACTTTTGTGCAGGCTACATTTATTTGGCCTGTCTGGTGGGTCCACTACATCCAACTAGCAAGTGGATTATTCTACACGTACGTGTACAACACAGGTCTGTATAACTGTACTTGTAAATTTGGAGTTCAATATTTTGTCTCAGTCACATCTGACGTATGCATTTTTAAGTTTAGAACACATTTTGTAGTTTCAAAAAGAGACAAAGACTTTTAAATTATCTACATTGTACCAAACAAATAAAATAGATTAAAGTACACGTAAGGTAAAATTCCATGTCAAATTACACAGGTCAGGTGTAACAGGGACACAAAAGGTCACATTTTGGACCCCAAATATACATAGAACGACTTACATGTAAGTGCACAGCGACAAATTTTGACACCTACATTGAACATGTAAAATACCGTAGGTACATGTACATGTACTCTTAACCACTTGCTGGAGGGATCATTTGGGCCCAAAACCTCACATTTTGATGAAGGCGCGACGTACAATGTACATGTATCAATACAGTAGTAATAAGCCAACTTTGATAGACAACAATTTTAATGGAAAAACCTACTGAACATATAAACTACTGTACATGTAGATGTACATGTACATCTTCCCAGGATGACATCATAACAACAGCGCCCTCAGTCATCCAGAAAAACATAGGTGATAAAGTGTTTTTAAAAAAGTGCACTTTTCAGTGCATACATAGCCAAATAGGAGTGAAAAAAAGTATTCACACGTACTGAAGAAGAGTACCAAGTTCCACAATACAAGTAATTGTGTCTGAGGAAAATTCATTCCAGCTACGGTACCCTTAAAAGCGTCAGTCAGAGACGAGTCGAGGGGCGCTTGATGTTTTCACCCATCAGCAGTACACTGTGCATCATACATCATCAGATCACAGACAGCCAGACTCTATTCACATACATGTATTGTTCCTGTAGGCCTACATGTCCCTAGTAAAAAGTGCTAGCATTTTTCTTTCTTTTCCTACCAACCTTATCATTTGTTCAGTGCTCTGCACTGCCAAAAGACCCAATGACAAGCCTGTTGTCCAACATTTTCAATGTTTTCAAGATGTGTTTTGCTTTGGGAAGATGACAAGATGTTAATTTTTTTGCCTTTACCCAACGTATATATTAATAAACACTGTATACTCAGTGCTTGTCCGAATGCTTGAGAAAAATTCACAAGCTTACTCGGGTGGGATTCGAACCTAAGACTTCCTCAATCTTGCATTGTGAGTTTGGCCATTGTCCACTACTGAGTCTGATTATTTCCTATTCCTTTTGTCTATGCATTTATCTTGTAATTTGCAGTCCCCATTCGTCTAAATCCTATTGAAAAGAATATCTTTGTTTGGTTACTCTCAATAAAAGGGCACTTTTTTAAACATTGCAGTTGTGAGGAAAAGGATGGACAATTTTGAGATTCATTTTCCGTGCTTTTCCCAACAAGTGAGGGAATTGTGCAATCAGAGAGAGACAGGGGCGTCCTGTTGAAAGTGTGAGCTAAGACTTAGCTCATTCAAAATATCTGACTTGTGAGAAAACATTAGGGCCTACCGGTACTTACTGGCTCACTGTCATGTCTTGGGGCCGACACCAAATCACAAATAAAGAAAACACAGTGTTTGACAACAAAAGACCAAACCATTCCAGCAAATTTTGAAGAAGTGATAGCTACCGGTACAGAAAGGGTATAATTGAAGATTCTTGCTGAGATGACATCGCAGTGGTGCTTAGTCATGTACATGTAGACAGACGAACAAAAAAAAAAGACAAGCAAATTTGCGATTTGAATCCCCTCTTCACAACAGTCTTCCGTAGCCTTCGATTTGAGTTAGAGGGATGATTTGCTGGAGTGGGACAGATCGACAAATTGTGCCACAAGATATAACTTGACAGCACAGGAATCAACAACACAGCCACTGTTGTGACAGTGGAGCGCTGTTGAAACTGCAGACCGTAGCTGCACAAATTCACAGCTACACAGCGCAGCACATAGCACCTCGCCGATATCACTCTACAGTTGTTCGATGAAGACCAGATGCGGTGTGCTCATTCATGAATTACATGTACTGTACATGTACACATATGTATGCCTACAGACATTAATTATTCACACGAAAGCAATTTTCGATCTTATTCCTTGAATCCATTTGACTCATTTTAAACTGATGATTAGGATGGTACCAGACTCTTTTATGATTACATAGGTACAGTTCACTAATTTAAGCCACATTAAAAACAGTGTAAAATCAGCACTGTTCAGGGCCCAATAACATGCATGTACCAACATCCCTGAGATTTCAGAAACACAAATGAAATTATTGCCTGGTCCCTAATCTTTCAATTTCTTTTCAATTTTTTGTGGGTTAACAAATTACATTTTTAATTGTTCCCACAAAACAAATCACCCCCCGAAAAGTGATTTTTCCAAAGTCTGATGGCAGCCATTTTTCAAGTGGCAATTTTTCAACCATTAGCCATTCTGCTCTCATACATGTACATGTATATGAAAGCTCAAAGACTTACGGAGTTGATCCTGGCAACAATTTGCACGACCTCACCATTGGGGGCCAAACAATCTCCTTTTTAAAAAGATACTGTAGGGGCATTTTTATTGCCAATGAGCTGGCCAGAAATTCTCACTTGAATTAGTGGTCTGCACCCACATATAGCAAGTATTCTCAAAGTCTCCCAATGTTTCATGAAGTCATCGGAGCAATGGTCCAAATACATGTACCAATTCCAGCATGGAAAGAATTCCATATATGCCACTCAGTTTTCCCTGCAGTGGCCTACAGCACATGTACATGTATGAGCCATCTAAAACCAATCAAATGTCCTAAAAAGTCCAATCTAGCAGTGAAAATATAATATGTTCACTTAAAAGCACTTGGAATTTTTCCGGACCAGTCTCATAGGGTATGTGCACAGAGGGTCATGTACATACAGAATTCTCTCCACCAGTGTTCCCAAATTTTAAAGAAATGCATCTACACGCTGTATGAATCGGCCAGCTGCTTTTGGGGTTAAGATGCAAGTAAACAGTCAATAATGCTAAATTCAAAATCCTATATGTTACCATGGTTACAGAATTATCATGATTATGGTTTACCAAAAAGTGAGAATGATAGAAAATAGAACTTAGAAGGCAACTGATCATGTCAGTTGCCTTCTCAAGCTGTTTTCTAGAAGTAATTGTTACTATTAGTGAGACTAAGGCTGTGTCCGAAACAGGCTTCCAGAGCTATGGCTAGGTCTATTGTCTACGCGTCTCCAAGTATTTCCAATGGAGTGAAGACCTAGATCTAGCTCTAGACAAGAGATTCGGAGGCAGCCTATGATTACCAATGGTAAAAGCACACAATCTTTTGGTTATATAGATAATATATGTACTGTACGAAGCTCATAAGAAATTTTTTAAATATGTTATTGTTAATTTCAATCTCCGTGTGCATTTAAATACTCCACCAGAGTTGATTTGTCATTATGTACATGAGTAACACGTTCAGACTACATGTAGGTAAAAAACTCTGAAGGAAGTACATATACATGTACAATAAATTTGTGCAAAGGTTCAGAATTGCGCTTAATAAATACAAGCTTGCATCTTTTCCAATCTCCATGGTCATACACTTCATGTACATCAACCTAGCTTTTGTAATCATCATGTGGGCCTACACATCATCATGGTTATCTTAACAGCCAATGACAAAACCAATCAAAATCAGAAAAAAAATGAACAGATGAACGTAGGGCTTACATGTATATTCAAACCAACATCCAGTAGAAAAATTGACAGATATTTTGTCCTTCTACACCTTCGTCTATAAAGACACAAAAATACCATGTTTCTGAAAGATATAGGGCCTACATCATCTGTACACGGAAAACACTTGATGCTCTGTGCACAAACCTATTATCTGAAAATCCTCACTTTTAGGGATGTTTTATCATTTTCTGATGGCTGTTGTAAAATTTTAAGGGGAAAATTAGTGTTGTCCGTGGATCTAGATGGAATTGCTGGAACTCTTCCCGAAATACATGTAGCAAGACGTCAGTAATTGGTGTCGGAAATAAAGGCCGTAATGGTTGAACATTGTGTAGAAAAAAGCAGTCGATCCGCAATCACTAATAAATTTACGGACAATACATTTCGCTTGGGCCATCAATCGAATGAAAAGCAAACTGCACGATAAAATAGAGCGCTTACCGTTTTGGGTCTTTTTAAAATTGCAGATCCACCACAAAGACGGCAAGAAATCGGCATTTTGATGACCTGAACTTGCACGATCGTTGGAAACACGGTAGACAGCTGTGCGACTTCTAAGCAACCTTGTTCCCGTGCTCTTGCAATATTTACAGGGCGAAAAAGCATTGCCACTGTTATCGTACCCAAGTGTGCTGTTTGCGAGTGCGCAATTAGCGGCCGAGCACTCATTCCAAAGGCAAAAGAGTGTAAGTCTCACCCTCAAAAAAGTGAGTCCCACAAAATCCACGTAAAAAGAGTGAAAATTGTGCTAAAAGAGAAGCCCACTCCATGGCAGAGGGGAAATTTCACTTTTCTGGAGTGCTGTTCACTCTTTTTGGAGTGGTTGTTACTCTCTTTAGAGCGGCGTTCACTTTACATTTGGAGCGCTTGTGGTTTCATAAGAGACTCACAATTATTGAGAGTGAGTTTTTCCACTTACTCTCGACCCTTTTAACTTTTGGCCGAGCAACAACTGAAGAATGGATTCAAAATGGTTAAACTCCTTTTCCATGGCGCCACGAGTACTCAGAACATGTGATAAAATTATTCAAATTGTCGTGAAATTATTACTTTTGTCATCAAAATTTATACTTTCAGAATTTCCACGCTACACAATACAAATCTGTTTAACTAGGATCTCAAGCCTTCTTTCTTCTTCACCTGTGGATCTTAAAAGTGGGTCTAGGGGGGTTGAGGGTTCGAGAAGTTTCCACACCGAGTTATGAGGTCTGTTTTTTCGACGTCAGAGTGATGTTTTCCTACGAGTGGCTGCTAAACTATGGTACAAAAGTATAAGAAGTATTCAGAAAGTGTTAAAGATTCCACGCAGCTATCAGAACACCGGATACGAATACATGTATTACTAAAATACAACCCTATTTAAGTCTATGGACATTTGCTCATTTTAAACGAATTTTAGGTAACTTCAAAAACTGACCCAGAAAGTAATACTGTCTTCTGAAAACGTATGACGCCGATATCAGGCAAAATGTGAGTGGTCTATAGGCGAATAATCAGTGGTCCCACCAATGCCGGTAAACGTGGTGCCTCTGTTCCGATGACAGTCGCTCAATGCATGCCCAACACCACTAAATTGTCACTATTTATATAGTGACATAGGTACGGGAGCTCTGCGCACAATAGAAGAGGAACATGCCCCAAGAGGAAGTCCATATCCGCAACTCCCCCCCCCGCGAGTTATAAATGACTCGAGTCAGTGACTCGACCCGAGTGTAACTCAAGTCAGGAATTTTGGGGGCCTCGACTCGATTTGAGTCCCGACGGGTAAATGACTCGAATCACTGAGAGCACATGACTCAACTCGACTCGCGACTTTAATCAGAAGACCCGACTCCAGTGAAAGTCAACAAGACTCGAGATCCCCAACATAAAAGCATTAAAGCAAACCTCTCTGCGTGGAAGAAAGTGAATACAATGACTTACAGTGCCGATTTATAATGTCAATTTATTTTTATCGTATTGTGTTCAAATAAAGGTGACTCGAACTGACTGGAGTGACATGACTCGAGTTGTTTGCCGAATGACTCAACTCAAGTCTAACAAATTAGTGACCTGTTACAGCTCTGCCCCCCCCCGAAAGTTCGAAATGTACACATCCTATTTCTAAACCACAGTTCATTCGCTTTCAGTGCCCCCTTGAAAACAATGTGTGCAGCCGTGGGTACACATACAAATTTCACCCCAGTTACCCTGCTGCTGATTTACAGGGTTCATTAGGAATATTTTAGTAACTAGACTGGTCCGTGGATTCGTACCTCCCCCCTTCAAATGGATCTTGATTCGACAATTGGTTCGTTGCGCTCATCTAGCATCCAAGGTGTGTAATTTCGAAGGCGTAGCGTAGGCCTAAAGTCGGTGTTTTGGACTAGGCCTGCATGGACTTTATCGAATTATTGTTAAAGGGGGAGTTGCAGAATTTGTGTCCTAGCATTGGCGACTGATTACGGTCTTTCTCCATTTATTGTTCTTGCTTTTGTACCAAGAAATCTATCGCTTTCATCAGCACACACTAACTTGACAGCATCACCACTGTATCATGCCGCTTGCTTCACCGTGACCGTCCCTGGTGCTTCATTATCGCCGGCTTCCGTCCTCAGTATGACGGCGCAAGGGCCGTCAGATTAAACATCAACGGCGCTCCTGGGGTGTTCAGTCTTACCTGCTCGCCCAAGCCATACGGTTTGTCGCTCAGCTGCCGTATCCAACGCTTGGCAGACGGGGCCGGAGCTACCAGAGACCGCGCGCCCAGGGCCCCCCGGCCGACAGCGGCCCGCAGCAGCGGAGACAAAAACCACAGAACGAGTGCACCAGTGGTAAGCTAGACAGCGGCCAAGATCAACAGCTATGGCACGCGACTGGCCTTGGCCGCATATGGTGCCGAATTGAGGCTGGGAACAAGGACCCTCCATGACGGGCACGGTTGCCCCCCCCCACCCGCAAACACACCTCTGCACACTGTCTGTTTCTGGGTGTTTTTGTGGATTTTATCCGCGAACCCCACAGCTCGGCTATTTGGTATAAATGATTTTTGTAGTTAACAAATTTAGAGGCATGTTTTGGGTAAAAAAAGTAACGAATGATACATTGATCATAACACCAAATTTCATGATACAAACTAGGACTGAACCTGCAACTCAGAAAGAGAAATACTGTTTAGTTACAATGCCATCATCAAGCACCCCGACAAATGTTTCAGAGTGTTCGAGGTGGGACTTTGTTAGATACCGACAAACTGCGGACGATCTAAAAGTAGCGTGTACTTTCAAAGATTGCTGAACCAATGTAGGTTCACCTTAAAATTAGCCTCGAAATTGTCTGTGTTTTCTGTTGAACATATACTTACCGATAATTTGCCATGGAGCTGAGTCAAATCGGGACTGGACCTCCAGTCACTTGAAAAAGCACTTTATTTCCAACGAAGTTTGAAGATTTTTTAACGATACCCACAGTTCTGCCAATTCAAGACGCTCTAACATGGATAGAAATCGTGGGGGTGGGTGTTGACGGGGGGATTGGCTACTGGTGAGAAAAAAACTTAAGTTCGATTTTGAAGAGTTTTTCGGACTTCCCAACAACCAAAATATATTAATACTTAAAAATAAGTTTTTAAAGCTATTATTAAAACACCGTTTTGGTGTAAGGTTCTGCAAGAGTGTGATACGCAATTACTGATGTAGATATGTATTCTTAACATCGCTTGTCAAATTTCCATGGCAGGGCAAGTCATCCTCTTCCCCACCATCCCCGGCTGCCCCCCCCCCGTTCCGGCATAAAGTTACGCCACTGCGCTCTAGGGTCAGTCAAGGGGGAAATTTTACACGTTACACGATCACTGCATTGCTTTCGACAATATTTTGCACTGTTTTAAAAAGATATCCTTCTTCTTTTTTTGTCCGGTTAGGGAAATGTGTGGGAGAGCGCCAATGGACCATGTGACAAAAGGATGTACATGTACATGTGCACGCAGTCCAACCGAAACGATGCCCTTGAGTCGGTTCCGATTTTTGAGCAAAATTGAATCACTGTTTTCTTATCACATTGGGGACTGCGTACGGCCGTCGCTATTGTATACGGTCGATCTGCGGCAGCAGCTATATAGGGTTGGGCCCGCCAGGTTGCGCAGAGCGCGTACCCCGCATCGGATAGGGGGAGTTCTCTCCCAATTCCTTTGTTGATTTTTGTCAACGCAAAAGCGTGACAGGGCATCTGAGATTGATGATTAAAATGCATTGTCGTAGGGTGCCCGTTTGCTTTTTGTACATCAAAATGATGCCTGCGATTTGTTTTACTTGCCAGGGTTGGCAGGAGGTGTGCTGGCCTGATCAAAGTTGGCTGTTCGTGTCTTTTATTTTAAATTTATTTCCACTAAACGACTGTTCCATTCCCCAGATTTCTTTCAAAAAGAAAAATGGCAAGTTTCAACACAAAGTCTTCCACATATATGGCATCGTATACGGGGGATTTTCTCGGAATCCATATGTGCATACTTAAATCGTAAAAGGAAATCCGTTTTTGTAATTGTAATTTATTTAGTTAATTTCATTTATTCCTTCTTTAAAAGATTTTGTTGTTCATTGTCATGTTTGATGTATTTGATTTCTTTGGGGTCTTTTGTTTCTTTTCAGTGAAGACGACATCAATATAGTCCGATTCTTTTCAGTTTTCTTTCACAATTTGATCAAATTGGATTGCAGCTTTAGTGACTTAAGACTGGTTCAAACGTTCGCATCATCGAGAAGAAAACCAGCTGGGGGTGATTTCGTAATAAATCATTTCTTCTGTGTACTAAGCTTTACTTCCACCTTATCTTTGTAAGCGACCAATAAACATAAAATAGCCATTGACTGCAGTTCTTTTACAATGCCAGCCATCATGCAGTGCTAGCTGAGCGGTCGAACCGGCCTGTCGAGCGTGTGGCGCTTTATTAGGGAGGCAGTGATGGCACACATCGATGTTTGCTCACACACATTCCAAATGTCCTCACGCCATATGTCAACCAGTGAGCCGCTGTTGCATTTTCAAAACCCCCTGTCGAAGTCTATTGACTGTTGGGCATGCGCAGAGGAGCAGCGGCGCTAAGTTTACGCCAATCCCATGATTGATCACAAACTGGAGCTGGGGTGGTGCATGTAAAATGCCATGTGATTGGCTTGTCAAGCCGACGGGTGATGAACGGCTGTTGACACCACATCCATTGATGGAACGGAAGAAAGTATCGTATGGCGGGAAGGCTCAACCGGCTGCTTACTTGATATTGATTAAGGGTGAGTGCGTGAAAGTTAAACTCACCCGCCCGACACCTCTCCGCACGTGGACACCACAAAAGGGGGGTATTTAAGGACCTTGCGTCCGGAGCAACTTTAGATTAACAACCGACGAGCACCCAACGCTTGACTTTATTTGCTGCCGGAACTCTGCCGCGGACGACCGGACGGAAACGAACGAGTACAGGCGATATGCTGTTGTCGACTGAGAGAGCACAGGAAATGTCTGCGAGCACGGCAAACAACCCGCCACCTACCAGCGTCTTCCCCGTCGGGGCCATGTCGAGTTGCTCACCCGCCGGCTCCGATTCCGGGGCCGAATTCAGCGATGACGCCATGTCCGTGGACTCATCCGCTTTGCCGCCTTCGAGGCCGTCATCTCCACAGCTACCAAGCTCCGATCATGGCCAGGAGGAGGAGGAGGAAGAGGAGGGGCAAGGCGACCGGGAGAAGTGGAGCACAGGCAAGGCAGGAGGGGGGAAAATACCCCACCAGAGATATGTCGGGGAGGCCGGGCGGGACTCGCGCGGCGTCCTCGCCGGCAAGTCCGGGCGCAAGCTCCCCGTGTCTAGCAAGGTCATGAGCGAAGAGGAGATGCACTCCCTCCGCCTGAAGATCAACAGCCGGGAACGCAAGCGGATGCACGACCTGAACACCGCCCTGGACGGACTGCGGGAGGTCATGCCCTACGCCCACGGCCCGTCGGTCCGAAAGCTCTCCAAAATTGCCACTCTGCTGTTGGCCAAGAACTACATCCTGATGCTTTCCAGCAGCGTGGAGGACATGCGCAGACTGCTGGGGGAGGTGTACCAAGGGGTGCACCCGCCGCCACTGCCCTCCGCACAGTCCGGTGTAGCAGGGCTGGGGCAGTCAGCGCCTTTGCCCCCTACCCCGGCCCGGCCGGCTTATTTCCCGACCGCGCCAGCAGCACCCATCGCGCCCGTGCCCAAGTCCCTTTTGCTGTCCACGCCGCTCTGCTCCACAACGGTGTCCACGGGTCCGGAGAAGTCAGCCGCATCCCCGGCGGAGTCGCCGATGTTCAGGACGTTCGGCAGCGCAACTCAAGAGCGAGCAGGGCTCCCCACTCATCTGCCGGTCGGCCCGCCGACTAACTCCAGTCTCGGCCTGTACAGCAGCTGGCCCATGCCGTGCTCCTGTGCCCAGTGCAAGACAAACCCCACGGGCAGCGTCGCAACTCAGCACCGCATGCCTGGCGTGTCGCCCTATTCCACCGCAGAACTGATCCGACCGACAAAGTGAACTCTACACAGTTCAATATAAAAGAGACTCCTCGTGTTATGTTTTTGTTTACCTTTTTATGTAAACAATTCATGTATAATTCATACACCGCCAATGTATATAAAGTTGGAACTCTTTCAGTAGAAGAACAACAAATGGAAACTTCCACTCCGGACTAATTTCAGTTCAGTAAAACCACATTTCTATTATATAATTGTTTGATATATTTGTAACATTGTGCCAGGGATCTTGGGATCAGGCTACTTGGTGAATCATTCTTACGTTATCAAGAACGGACTTCAGCGGAATTAAACATTCTTTGCTTCAGATTGCAAGAAATGACTCATACAAATATTTCCGTTGTTAGGAAATAGTTCATAGCGCCTGACGCAAATTTTAATTGCTTGCAAAATCAATTGATTAAATTAATTATGTTTGTGTCAAATTACGGAGCGAATGAAAACACGTACCTTTTTTCACTACTGGGGTTCTACAAGAGGAATCGCCGCTTGACTTTACTGCTTCTGACCAAACGCTGTGGTCCTGGTGCAATAGCTCCACCATGCATGTTTCTTACGTTGCTTTTTGTTGTCTGTACATAAGCAGTGCATTTTGGGCCAAGGATTTCCATGCCTCCTTAACTTTCGCTATCCACTTATAGAGAGGCCTCTATCCTTGCAGCATGTTTTTGCAGGTTAAGTAAGCCCAGAATGATGGAAATATTTGTACCGAAAATCATAACAGAATAAAAACTGTTTCGTAAGAACTCGAGAAAAACCAAGATTGAGAGCTCATTTCACTTCCTGATGGACAAGATTTTAGAGTTGTTCCTTGTTGTATGTCGCTACTAGGCAGCCGTTGATTCTAAGGCAGCTGGTCACGACGTACCATAAATTTTTAGGGGGTTGGGCTGGAAAATTCAGTGCAACGAGGGAAGTGGGAGGGAGAGGGGAAACGGTCTTGGGCTGTGCATCGACACAATTCCCACTTGGACCAGAAAATGAACGAAGTCCCTATATGAAAGGTTCGGGGGTGTTCTGTGGACTTGCCCGGGTCCGCACAATGGTTCCCTTTCCGCTCTGAAGGTTCTTCTGGGGTCAAAGTTATTTGCCTAGAAACGGAGGGGGGGCTCAAGGTGATAATCACCACTGGAATCCATTTTCTTCGAGTTTTCTTTAAAGGGAAACGCGCAATGGACATCCAGCTCAACTTGTTTTCATGCACGTGGCACATAACTATGTGTTACAATAGTACACACAAGATCCTACTTCTTTTGTCACACACAAGGCCGTTTTCCTGAATTGTGTCGAAGAAATATTGGTCATTCCTTTTGTCCGAAAAAACTTCAAGTAAAAAGGAGAAATAACTTTAAAAAAAAGGTTTGGAAAAAGTGTGACGTAATTCTTTGTATACGGAGATATGGGGACACTACTGTTCTGCGACAGATGACATAACGCTTTGGCTCAAGAATATGAACATTTCCATTAACAGCAAAACCAAAATGTAGGAGTTTCTCTCTGTAACTACTTCAAAGGGGATGGAGAGTCGTGATAACATTGCAAGAAAGCTGTCCTACATGTGTTCTCAAGTAATATCGAACTACACATCTCCTCAAAGAAAACTATTAATGTCGACGTACAATCTCCAAGGTAATTGGAAAGCTTTAGTTTGACAAGGAATGAAGTCCACTATCGTTTTCAATTGTTAGATGCAGACCCAAAGGTAATACTTTAATATTGAAAAATCAACAAAAATATGAACAGGCAAAAAAAGAAACAATATCGAGAATGAGCAGAATCATTCAAGTTGTTGCGTGGGAGTGGCGCGCCACTCAGGAACCGCCATGGCGGTTCCTGAGGGTGGGGTAGTGTCAAGCCAAACTGAGGTGATTTGGTCACTTGGAGTCCTGATTTGATTTTTATTCACTTTGTCATGTCCAAATATAATATAATATATAGCTCAGTAATGTGTAGTGAAAGCCAATATACAATTTAGAAAGGGTAACAAGCAAAGGAAACAAATGCACACACTGTCACTTGTATAGTTTAGAATAACAATTTCGTTCAAAATGACCGTGACCGTACCGCTTACTGACGAAATGTGTCGCGTGGTGGCGCACTTTAAAAACATGATACGAATCTCCTGCGAGTATGCACGTGGCGGACGAGGAGTGCGTACTTACAAGTTCATGCAAAACTGGCTGTTACACTGTTAAAAATTGAGGAATGGGTGAGTAAAATAATTAAATACTCTAGAACCTTCAGTGCCATAGCCGGGAGGGGGCACTGCCTTCCGTGAGAACTCTTAGCCCCCTCAGTAAATTGGGATTTTGTGTTGTAGGGGGGACTGTCGCCACGCATGACATCTGAATTCTGCTAAGGCATGGGTGGTATCTGTCATGTCTGTGATAATTATGAATTACGGCATAAGATGAGAAGGAAATCATACTACGATTCATGGTTTGTGCCCCAGAGTTTTTGAAAACTCATGAGGCTGTTTTTCATAGTGCAGTGTCTGTCATTTCTGTAAAAGTTGACATGGTCACGAAATAAAGGGTCCACTCAGTTTTGTTTTGGTCAAACCTCCATAAAGCCTATACGTGCACAGTAAGTTCAGTCAAAACGCTTTCACCATGGTCACTGAATAAAGAAAAGTTGGCAGTCTTCTTGATGGTTGTTGAAGAATTGTGCCCCAAGATTATTCATAGGAAGGTCTTTTCCTTCCTCCATGGTTCAGAGAAATAGCGAACACGGTTGAGGAAAAACCGCTGTTCCCCATTTGTCCGTTCTCAGCCCATGCCAACGAACGGGCCAGTCACATCATTCAACACAAAAGGTTTGAACAGGTACATGTACCTGAGTATCCCATTCATATATATGTACACTTTCCAGAGCTGTGGCATGTCTGGGCATTCGATCTAGGGCAAGGCAGATGATTCTGAAACTCATGTTGAGTCATGGAGTGCCTTTTGCCCAGAAATAATGAAAAAAATTTAAATAATGAATTTTTTGGGCAGCAGCTGTTGCTGCAGGCAGTGGACGCAAATCTGTGACTTTCTTTCTCATGGCCTAATGTGCTACGGGTGTGAACATATATGATGAAAGAACCGTCCTTTACACAAACCATAGGGGGGGCAAATCCACCGTGGGAGCTCTCCCTCCCACCCCACCCTCTTGCGCCTCGCCCCTGAAAAGAGACTTGCCAACTGCGTCTCTGTAAACGTAATCTGATGTGTCTCATTCTGCATCTGTTTGCTTGGAAGGCCCAAATGCCTGGTAGGCCCATATTGAAATGCCTCAGCTAAACAAGGATAACCTAAAAGGAGGAAGACGGTATCGGGTACCACTTTCCTCGCTTGGTCTTTACTTGGTCAAAACGCAAAAGGCTCAATGAGATTATGATGGCTGACCCTGGAGTGTAACCCAACCACACCAGTAGTATAGTTACCCCTACAACTGTGGGGGTTCATTGCTCCGCCTGTTTCCATGACAAACTCCATAGTTCCAGGGGAACGATGGGGCCAAGCTCACACACTGTGCGACAGCCATAGGACATGATGTTGAAGGCCCTTGGAAGGTCACAGGCCCTGAAGGCCTTGAGCGCGATCGGTCAATTATCATTCCGTAGCTTGAGCAACCTCAGCCCTAATGGTCACGATGTCATGAGCATCAGGGTTTTAAATTCAAGCTACCTGTAGGGCAGTCTGCAAAATTGCAGGTGTGTGGTAATCTCCATCCGTTTCTAATATCCAATTTGTACACAAAGCTTCAGTTTTGTTTACTTGCACCGGTCACTGGGCTACATGGGGAGTCCCCCAAACAACTCTTTCTTGGGTTTGCTTTTTCTTTTAAAAGAAACATTCACAGGATTTGTTTACAAGGCTTAACAATTCTGTCATCTCTTCTTTCTTTATTCATGGTTTGGAAGATCAGTTTAAAACTGTGAAGCAAATCCGAGATTTGGATTGATAGCATTGTGTAGTTGACCCATCTTGCCGATAGACCAGTCCACGATGGAATTTCAGGCTATTCATGGTGAAAGACAGAAATAGGTGGAAAGGCTTGCAGTAGCACCATGCGAAGGAATGTATCTGTTATGAGTATGTGTGGTTCTGAAAAGAACCGGGAGTATACTCAACATTTCGGACTGCATGCTCAGTCTGTCGTCAATATATAAGGTGACTGGATGCAGTGGGGTGTGACGAGGATGCTAGTGATCCACCCCAAAACTAAGAGCATAAAGCAGCGGCATTGACTAGCCAAAGTCTCAATTTGGTTGTTATTTTTTTTTCTCAAAGATAGGAAAAGAGGCTCCACACGCACAACAAGTCGTAACAGCGAAGCAGTTGGTGATGTTTCTCCGTCAAAACGCAGCAGACTTGCGCCACGATCGCAGAAGTCCACAAAAGCTCCCAATGCCAAGGGCAGAAGAGCAGCATTGCCCAAGGCAACCCCCGTGGTAAATCCTGGTGACAAATCGGAGAGCTTAGGACAGCTGGTCCCCACCAAGCCAGAAGACCTTCTGGCCTCACTGCTGGCTCCAGCAGTAAGCGTGGCGACGTTCTTCGACAGACACTGGGAGAGGGAACCCCTGGTCGTCCACCGGGGAGGAGACGCTGGGCCGTCGGCGAGCTATTACGGCTCTGTGTTCTCCAAGGATGGGCTGATGGGTTTATTGGCCAAGCACGACATTCAGTTTGGCCAGGATATTAACATCTGCAGGTACATGTAATGATGCACCCAGGTCTATTGACAGGTTTGAGGAAGGGGGCAGCAACATGGACCATGGCCCGCTTCCCAAAGTTTGTATAATTAATGAGAGAAAGGTGATTTAGGGGGACTATTGTTTAATCCTTTCCTTCCAAAAGCATGTAGAAAAAGCCCCCAAACTTCAGCCTTACCCCTAAAAATTGTAATCAAAGGAGAAAGAAATTCTCCAATTTTTGGGTCCCCAAACAAAAGTTTGCTGCCCCCACTATACAAAAAATTGGGTTGTTGGTCCAACCTTGTGTGGGTTTGAATGTGGTCAGTGATTTTGCAGGATTGAGAAATCACTGCAAACTTCCGTGCAGTTCACTCACACAAATAAGCATTGCTTGACTGTTCAAACAATGAATTAGTTGCCCAGACTAGACCTCCGAATAGCAACGGATTATGCTTTTTTTCTTAGGTACGTTGAATCCAACCGAGAAAACTTGAACGGCCGCGGTCGAGCAACTTTGGCAAAAGTCAAAAGTCTCTTTGACAAGAAGAAGGCAACGCTTCAGTTTCACCAGCCTCAAAGGTTCCAGGTTTGTAGATGATTCAAACAAAATCAGGCCAAATTTATATACTCAAGAGAAGAAACGTGTCAAATTTTCATCCACCTGGGACAAGATCCTTAGTATTTCACCAGCCAGTTTTTCAGCCTCAGTTAAACTTTTAAGTGATTGTTTTCTTCAGCATGTCGCCTTTGAGAATGAAGGCCTAGTGATTTCAATGTGAATCCTAAGTTTAGACCAGAGCTGTGTGTAGATCAAGTAGTGCCAACTAGACTCTGGAACCAAAATGGCTGTTCATTATGTCTGTTGTGTGCAAATTGTCCATATGTACTGAGGCATAATACACCATTTTGGTTCCAACAGTTGAGACACTCATGTCGCAACTCTCTCTATAGACAGTTCTGGTTTAGAGTGGTTTATGTCCACCACTTAAAAAATGGCCATTCTGTAGTCTGGTGGCATGACTGTGGAGAGAATATTTAGAAGTAAGAGACTATTCACCAGACATTTCTTTTGACACGGTCGACTGATGAAGTAGTAAAGGGCTTGTAGGACGTGTGTGCATACAGTAGTCTATTTTTATGTTCTCTATGCTTGGCTTTGGGACTCCTATACTCAGCACTGGGAATCTCAAACTTTTCAGACAATACGATTCTCATTAAATATAAAGAGTCATTCTTGAGGTTTGGGCCCCTTCAAATCAGCATGCGTCCTTTGCCTTGTCATGGCTTAAATTATACAGTAGCCAACTCTGCTAGCAAACACCTGTAAAATGTCAAACATTTTGACCAAAAAAAATGCTCATATAATTTTTTTTCCATGATCATGTTGTGTCAGTCCTCTCAACATTTTCAGTCTGAAATGTGCCTGTCGCAAAACTGCTTTTCAATCATGTTGTTGCGTTAATTTTAATCTGTGCACTTTTCTTTTAAGAAGCACTGGTAAATGTAAGTTTTTTGGGTGTCGTCTGTATTGTATTATATCAGGATGGACTGTGGCAAATCTGTGAGTTGTTGGAGAGTTACTTCCATTCCCTCGTTGGGGCTAATGTTTACATAACACCCGGCGGTTCGCAGGGGTTGGCTCCGCACTACGACGATGTAGAGGTAACGATTGGGCCCATTCAAGGAAGCAAAAATCTCACAAAAGTTGACAGATCTGTAACATTTGACCAAATTTGGCCTTAAATGGCCAACTATTGGGAACATGGCAGGGGCACATCTCCCACTCGGCAAACATAGAGGTTACAATAGGGCCTCTCCAAACGAGCAAAAAACCCTCACAAAAGTTGGCAGATCTGTAACCTTTGCCCAACTGCCGCCCCTAGTGGCCAACTATGGAGACATGGAGGGGGAGACATCTTCCCCTCAGAAAAATGCTCATTCGACTATCCACTGTCGGTCGTCTTAATGCCGATCCCATGCATGCCACCTCCAAGGTGGCAGTGCTTGGGAAATGCCCGTATCCCCACCCCCCATCCTGAGGGGGTAAGGCCTATTATGTTGAAACCGATTTGCGATTGGGCAAGTTCCTCCCACCATTTCAAGAGGGCTGGATCGGCCATTTTGCATATGTAGGGTTTCATGTTTGACAGTTTGGGTAAGCCATCTTGGTATATATCCAAAATAGACTGAACAAAAACCAGTTTGGACGTTCACATGGTGCAATATTACTGAGGAGTCGCAGTGCCAGTGTGGGCAAGACACATGATTTTTTGTCCTACGGCATTAATTTCAACCTGGACTGTTAGAGTGTATTGCAACAGCTTGGAGTTTTGGTATGATTTCCCAAAAGAATTCATTCAACCTGGATAGGTTCAGGCACAAAAAATCAGAAAAATTGCAGAAAGCTTTATCCGAACCAGATATTTGGGGATTTTTTGAGTTGGTTTGATTTTGGGTCCTCTCGGGTTAGTTTGATCTTAATTTTGCCAGGTCAGGTCAGATTTGGGGAGCTCAGATCAGTTTTGGGTCTGATTCGGTTTATATCTGTAATGCTTCAGGTCCAGTCTGACCTGTTTAAAGTATGACGCGATTGAACACTCGCATAACCACGGAACTAAAGCCACGTATTTCACATGTGATCGTTGACAGGTGTTCATCCTTCAGCTGGAAGGTCGGAAGCACTGGCACCTCTATTCACCCCCCACGGAGCTCCCCAGAGACTACAGCAGAGACCTGAGCCAGGACGATATCGGGCAGCCGACCCACGACTTTGTCTTGGAGGTAGGCATCCACATTGAGCTCAGCTCTTGATGGCATTACAGGTGTCACTTCCAGGTAGTTACAGGTGTCACTTCCAGGTAGTTGCAGGTGTCACTTCCAGGTAGTTGCAGGTGTCACTTCCAGGGAGTCGACAGGTGTCACTTCCAGGGAGTTGACAGGTGTCACTTCCAGGTAGTTGCAGGTGTCACTTCCAGGGAGTTGACAGGTGTCACTTCCAGGGAGTTGACAGGTGTCACTTCCAGGTAGTTGCAGGTGTCACTTCCAGGTAGTTACAGGTGTCACTTCCAGGTAGTTGACAGGTGTCACTTCCAGGGAGTTGACAGGTGTCACTTCCAGGTAGTTGACAGGTGTCACTTCCAGGTAGTTGACAGGTGTCACTTCCAGGTAGTTGCAGGTGTCACTTCCAGGTAGTTGACAGGTGTCATTTCCAGGGAGTTGACAGGTGTCACTTCCAGGGAGTTGACAGGTGTCACTTCCAGGTAGTTGCAGGTGTCACTTCCAGGTAGTTGCAGGTGTCACTTCCAGGTAGTTGACAGGTGTCACTCCCAGGGAGTTGACAGGTGTCACTTCCAGGTAGTTGCAGNGTCACTTCCAGGTTGTCGCAGGTGTCACTTCCAGGTAGTTGCAGGTGTCACTTCCAGGTAGTTGCAGGTGTCACTTCCAGGTAGTTGCAGGTGTCACTTCCAGGTAGTTGCAAGTGTCACTTCCAGGTTGTCGCAGGTGTCACTTCCAGGTAGTTGCAAGTGTCACTTCCAGGTTGTCGCAGGTGTCACTTCCAGGTAGTTGCAGGTGTCACTTCTAGGTAGTTGCAGGTGTCACTTCCAGGTAGTTGCAGGTGTCACTTCCAGGTAGTTGCAAGTGTCACTTCCAGGTAGTTGCAGGTGTCACTTCCAGGTGTTACTCCAAGGTTTTGTGCCATTACTACTTATCACATTTACGGATGGAATTTTTTATGGTGGCTTTCTTTCAAGCTAATGACCTTCATAAATATCCAAATCAGTGTTAATACCTGGAGAGAGTTAAAAACATTAAGAAAATTTAGCAATAACGCAAAGCTTGTAAAGCTCTGTCGAAAAATGAAGAAGTGTGGGCATAATATGTGGTATGGAATCAAGTTAGCAAAACTCCATTGATTGATGCCACCTTCAGCAACAGTACAAAATGTACAAGCAAACGTACAAGTCAGCAAACGTACAAGTCAAGCTGTGTTTGGATTGAGTGGTCAGTGGCTTTGGCAGCGATTTTTGCCATTTGATGCACTAGTGAAACACGGCAGCCCTAGAAATGAATACTGCCCCCAAATTTTTGACTTGATTTTTTATATTGGTTCTATTGGTATCTCAACACAGACTGGTGATCTGCTGTACTTCCCGCGGGGAACCGTGCACCAAGCTGACACCCCGGCAGACTGTCCGTACTCCACCCACGTCACCATCAGCACTTATCAAAGATCGTAAGTTGTATAAAATAGACCAAAAGGGTGAACAGGAATAGAAATCATTTACTGAGTACATTCAGGGGACAACATTTGTCAACCATTGGTCGACTTTTCCCTGGTCACCGGAACACAAAATACATCCTGGGTACCAGGCAAAACCAACCAGAGGTTGACTCATGGTTCTGGCATAATCTTGCCCAGGAAAGTGGTACCACGTTCGTATGTTGGTTATAGGCACATACTAAATGGCTCATCAACCAATAGGCATTTGGGCTTCAGTAGTGTGTATGTACAGACAGCATGGAAACCAGCTAACATTAGTATTGAATGAAAACAAGAGAACCAAATTTTCAGTGAATGGACTATTTTGTTTAAGATCTCTGGTGTTAATTTGATTATTTGTCTTCCCCGGCAAAACAATCTGTCTGACCTTTAGTCATCTTTACAGTCACAACTTAATCAGCAATTCAGCAATTATAAGTTAATATTGAAATAGTCAGTTTGACCATAGGGTTTGACCAATGACTGTTTCTTGTCGTCGTCATGAAGCTTTCATTATATTGATTTCATACACAAACATAAACACCTAATGTGGACTGACTTGTGTCAGCAGAGAGGTTTATGAACAGAACATGAGAGTTTAACCACTTCACGCCGGGCCGTTATCCACGTTCAGGCTGCTGGGCCGGGCACTGTTTCTTTTTTTTCCATTTTAAAATTCTTTAAAATTCATATCTTCATTTGCTGCACGCACACACCCTCAAAAAATGACTGTCCTGTGGCGACTCTAATCTGACAGGCAACCTCCATTGATGAGTGAATATTGCAGCCATGCATGCTGCCCAGTAAAGAGTCTTCATTATGCGGTGCCACATAATTTCCTCTTTTTCGGGGAATTAGCCCAGTGAGTTGCTACGCTGGACGGCCGGTGTTTGCTACGCAGTGCGCATGGACCATGAGGGTGAACCAAGCCATTCAACGGACACACCGGCACAATAAACGCCACATAATGTGGCCAGATTCCATGAGCGCTCAGGAGTATCATATCACTAATCACTGGAGCAAGAGCTTTTGTCCACACTGATAATCCGCTGGTGCTGGCAGTGGCAAACAATGATACTTTTTCAAAACAATGACGGATTATTTCAATATTAATATATGTTGGGTAAGGGCAAAGGCCGTATTTAATTGACAGATTACCCCTGCTAATGGCCAGCACACTGCACACTGCAGTGCGCATGGACCGTAAGGGTGAACCAGCACTTACTGTGTACGAACCGTCATTGGCGAGTCCCAGCAGCTCGGTCTTTTGTTTCCAAGTTCAGTCACCCCGGCCTTTAGCCCAGTTTTTTGGTCCAGTGAACCCATTGTTGCCCATCAACGATGGATTTACCTTCGCTGATGGCCCAAACTTTTGACTGACAGCAAGTTCGTTTTTCTAATAATGTCCAGCAACCTTTTTTAAGAGAAATTTCCGATTTCAGGCACCCCGGTCTCACGGGCCATGTACCGTGTCTCTGGTACCTGATTTTCGGATGCTCTGGGTTCGCAGAGATCCACAGCAAACAACATGTACTTCCTCTTTGTGTTTTGAGATTTAATGACCACACGTAGCAATGGCAAATTACATGTTACTCACTGTATGGTTTGTTTTATAATCCTTACTTCAATGGTAACTTTTTTTCTTCTTTGACATGACACAGTTCCAATGGTGATCTGCTCGCTCTGGCCTTGCCAAACATACTCAACTCTGCCGTTGATGAGAATGTTGATTTCAGAAAAGGGCTGAAAGTGGATCAGCTGATGAACAGTGTAGGTGATGGTGAATTACAGGATAAATTCTTATACATAATGCAGGCATAGACATCTTTGAGTGCTCCACCAAAACCAGTCTCCCTCGATGATCCATGAAGCATTCTTTTCTCCATGGCAAACATTTATCAGAACTACCCCTGCCCCTGTAGCGCTAACCCTGTGGAATGCAGGCAGAGTGCAGCAGGCACACCAGTTTGCATTTGCACGCAACGCCTGTGTTCATGCCAAGTGTTCTTTGGTTGCTACGGGCACAGCACCACCAACCGCTCAAGGCAGAATAAAAGTTTTTGGTCTTTTAAACCGGGTAATTTGTCCTACCTTTTATTTTTACATCTTTGTTGTAACTCGGATGTTTCATCGAAGAAGATTGGTTTGATCTATTTTGAACGCATATTTACAGAAATATAGCAAAAGTATACAACAGTGCAAAATTCATGCACGTTAGATGTATGTGTGCTCCTGCATGTTTGTGTGTTAAAATATTTATGACTACATGTATTTTTAAGTACATGGCATTATTTATGTAATCAATTAAATATGTACACATAGTCAAGAAGCTATTTTGTATAATTTATTAAAATCATTGAACTTAAGTTGAAACATTAGTAAACATATTTTTGCCTGGACTAAAAACCCTAACTTGTATGCAGTGAACCGTGAACACGCAACTGATGACCAGATCAGATGATGAGAACAGATTTCTCTTGTTCATTCCCTAACACTCTTAGTTCTACTGTTGGTTTCAAGGCCAGTGCTTTCAAAACTAACCCATAGCAATGTCATTACCTCTGGTGTCTACTTTGTGCTGCCTTATCAGACAACGAGGCAGCAATGCCTCCCTCACACCTCGTTGAAACTCCTTGTACTTGAAAGCATAGATTATTGGATTGACCATGGAGTTAAAGACAAAGAGAATTGGTTGGTACAGCTGTTTGACTATATCTGTCATACCGCTGCCAGGCATGGTATGAAACAGGATAAATAAATATAACAGGGTCATAGTGAGCCAGACGGCGATGTAAATGGCTGCCGTCATCAGCAAGACAATGGCCACCTTTCGCTGAGCACGATTCAGATCCTCAGCATGACCGGCGTTGTTGGCCTGATGGTGCCGGCGTGCACTGCGGTGCAGGTTGATCATAATCCGACCGTAACAGTAGAACAGACTCAACATTGGGATGATGAACAGAGCTACTTGAAGAGCATAGAGTGCTGTAAGGGTGCCCTTTGGGATAGTCAAATTTTGCAAACACCCCACCGAATCAATGGTCTCTTGTATGAAAATTTGAATCAAGGCGAGCGGTGCTGACAGCAGCCAAATTCCTGCTATTGCCAGCTTAAGTCTCCTACTCGATAAATAGCAGGGGTAGTGCAGTGGGTACACAATTGCTACGTACCTCTCAGCAGTGACCAACACCATGGAGGCAGTTGACACGCTCGCCATCAACCAGGCGAGGGCACCGTTCTTGAATAACAGGCAAAGGAGTGGGTCTTCGAGATTGTCATGGATGAAACGTTCCTGGAATGCGAGGAAAGTCGCACACACCAGCAGGTCAGCCAGGGCGAGGTGTGCAATCAGGTAGTTGGTGGTGGTGTGCATGAACCTGACTTGACAGATGGTCAGGCAGACCAGGGTGTTACCCAGAATGCCAGTGACTCCCAAGGTCATTAACACTGCAAAGCCCACATCTCTATATGGAGGGTATTCTGCTGTCAAATTGTTTGCTGACGACATTGTGTTCAAATTGACCTGTTGGTCAAATGAGAGTAAAAAAGCAAAACAAAAACAAAAAAAGGAGTGCTTGGTCGAGAATATGAAATTAAAAGAATAAATTTTAAAAAATATCAGTACAAAATTTGACTTGCAGGAAGGATGTTACTTTCTCTTATCTTCAAATCATTTCGAAGTGATGAAGTTAAATAGAAATATGGTGACTGCTTCTTGCATATTTGTGCTTCTGTGTTTTGGTCCAGTCATGCAAACCTTTTTGTATTGTAAACTCCTGGCTAGTAATTCACTACGCATTCTTCCCCTACAGAATTCTTAGGTGTCATCATGTATCGTCAAATTTGACATTTTAGGAGAATAAATGTTTGCCCATTTTTGACACAATTGTTGCCAAAGCATCCACAAAACTTCAGTCTTCAAAGTTATACAAGCTCAACTTAAAAATCCAAAAAGACAAAAACAAGCATGCACGTGACAGTGATAGAAAACAATGTGCACATGTTGATAGAACTTATTCGGTCCTTATTTTGGTAAAAGCTTCAATAACTGGAAATGGAGATTCAGGTCGGCCCAGTGGTAGTTTCTTCATCTTGTACCTCTGAGACTAGGGTTCAAATCCCACTTAGATGCTTCAGTCCCTGCCTGACTTTCGGGCTTTTTCTCTAAAATACCATTTGAGCTCTTGTTTGAATCTCGCTGAGTTGGAAAACAAAACCAATATGGCTAGAGAAGCAATGACTGGAACGGAAGAAGACTTACCAGTTGGTGTGCACAGGACTTGAAGTAAAGCTAGATGGTCGATGTCTTGATGACTGACTATTCCTCTAATCATCAGCATCCAGTCTACGTCAATGAAATTAAGAGATGTCTGAATTTCACTTGCATGGTTTCTGGAGTATGTATTAGAAGTGTAGCTACTATGGATGTAGTACTCTTGTTCTAGTGTCGATGTGTACTGTGGCAGTGTGTGATGAGTGACTGGGAAAATCGCCGACTCGACTTTGTTATAACTCAAGAAGAGTTGGGTGTTATTAACTGCTGCTTTACGAGGCAATTTGACAATGTTCACGGGCCTGATATTCACCACAATTAAGCTTTACGACTCTGTTCAGCGAACGATGACATGATGACATCCTTGGCTAGAACTGAAAATCCTCCTCGATAAATAATGCCTGCAGTTTGAGGAAAAATTATTAAAACTTGTCATGAGTAATTGACAGGCGTACCATGTACGTGCTACCGTAATAAGAAGACCCAACAACTTCATTCCATGCTGTTTTGGAAAGCTGCCAACTTATTCCAACTTTCTGATTGTTGGTAAGCTGCATGGTAGATATTATGTATACATAACTGACCAGTTTACAATTGGGAATTCTGTTTAATGTTTTTTTAATCAGTGAGGCATTTGGCCGTCAGTAGACCCAAAAAATGAGAGAGGTTTTCGCTGCCTGACATCTTAGTATACATGAACATGTCATCAAAATAGCATCTCCAGTAAAGGACTCATACAGTTGAGATTTTCTCAGTTGCATTTTTCATAAATACTTCTGCACATTCAGCAGATTTTCATTTCAGTTTCGAGACATTTCGACAGCCTTTGGGGGCCCTTTTTATTTACATGCCAACAAAAATTGGCAAATTTGTTAGGAAAAGTGATGTCATACAAGGCAGAAACCTCAGCTGTTTCTGCAGTAAAATTCGCCAGAAGTTTTGGCATTTTGCTGTTGGAAATTTCGTTGACTTTAACCAACCAGTAATGCCAGAAGTCAAAGTTTTCTTTGAACACAGTTCAGGGCTTGATGTAACACTGTAGTAGCCTCGGAGTGTTGCAAAGTATTATAGGATGTGGTAAGAAATGTACAAATATCCTACAGATGTATCTTGAGGGTCAGTATTTGTGACACTTGGCTGTATTTGAAGTATCTAAAATACTCAGTTTATGCAAGAAAATTGGAGGTTTCTTTTCATTTATTAGACAGCATCTGAGAAGTCTGTGTTTGAGTATCTCTTGGGACAGCTGACCAATCACATCAGTGATCACATTAACAAAGCTAAATATCTGATGCTCAAGGATTTTGTAGCCAATCGGCTGCCTCCATACATACAAGATGGCTGCCAAACAAGCCCACTCGGTGAGTACAGGCCTTTTGTCAAAGGGGTCATCCTTGTTTATTTTTCATTGTTTTATGAGAATAAAAGCATGACGGCCAGCTGTCATTTTTGAAAGTAGGGGCTAATGAACACATGAATCTAGAACATCCCAAACTGAACAGCATTCAACTCCGGGTTAATCTCCTGGAATTGTTAGCAGAAAGCAAAAAATTGTCTTTATCTATCAATCACAGGTCCAATGCCAAAAGGAAGTTGCAAAGTCAGACTGGCACATCCTCGTCACACGTTTGTACACGAAGTGTCGAAGTGTGAGGATGATGAAGATATAAATAACGAAGATGAAGATGAAGAAGATGAAAACAGTGAGGACACAACGGCAGACGCAAACAATGACATCAAAGATGGGGAGAGGTTGATAAGTTTCATTGTGGTTCAACACTCGTTGGCCAACTCACGAACCACTCACATGATGGACAGTTGCAGAACCAAGGTAATGCAACCTTTTGTTCCAGTATCTCTCATGACGACTTGTTTTTTGTCTTGCTCCTTAAAGCATCGACACCATGGAGTGCAGTCAAGGAGGCCAAATGCGTGTTTCTGTTTTCGCTCTTGGACATGGCAGGAAATTCTGGGATGTATAAAAAATACTGATCCTAAAACAGGCCCGGGAACTGCTTTCCCTCCCGATTATAAGTTGACTATGATGACATACATTGTACATTGTAGTATTGAAACTCAGTTTGGTGTCTGCAAGGTTTATAAACATTCAACTTCCAATTTACATCCCAACTCACAGTAATTATACATTTACAATCTTCAAGACCTTCTGCCATTCCTCTCCTGTCGCACCCTTCTTCCAAGTTACTCCCCTCTGTCAGATTCCTCATCTGCTATGTTTTAATTCCTGATATTTCAGCCAGCCGCATTGCGATTTCCGACAAGCCACTTGAAAGCCCTCCACCAGTTGATATCCTGTAAAGAACATGACTGGCTAGAAAGCGGGCAACTTTGTCTTTCGGAAGCAGATGTTTGGGACTTTTTGGTGGCCCTGTGGTCCGAAGGACTGGTTGAAGTCTCCAAAGAGTAAACGGGGTTTGCATATGCGTTTTGGAAAGTTCTGACCCTGTGGAACCCTCTCTGAGAAAGTCTTAGGACCTTGCCTCTATATTTCTACAAGGACAGAGTCGTGCAGCTGTGTCCGTGTAGCATGTAAATGTGAAATATTATGTTACTACGGACAACAAACAACGGCAAATTTTTTTGCAGTTCTGTGACTACTCTTTGCATTCATATTTCTTCAAAAATGAAAAGCCAATAAAGTGAAATTATCTTCCATAGGCAACACGCCTCACCCTGACAGCCACCAGAAAGTCGATGTTATTTATAGGTATACATATACATGTATGACGTGTTTCAGTATCGCTATCTATGGACGATATATCGCGGTAAAGGTTACTTGGATTTCCTTGGAAATTAATAAAGAAAAGAATGTTATTATTTTAGTTTGAATGTGGTGCAAAAAGATGCAACGAACTTACTCATGCATGCTGTAAAGTGATGTTCATTCCATTTGATATAAACGCCACCTGACTTCTCTGCTGCTGTTATTAACCAGTTAACACTCAGCTGCACTCTTAATCAGTATTGAAAGCGTGCAAACAAAATTCCTACCTACCTTTCATATTGTTATATCGCCTGTAATACTAAAAGGAAAGAGTTTTATTTTGGACCTGATAAATTACGCATGTAATTAAAGGCAGGCAGATATCTTGTTCAGTCTGCGATATCATTTCCCCATTGTTAATTCGAACAGAGCCCAGTTATTTTGGACCATCTCATTGGTGGGGTCTGTCTCCATCCCGAAGAACTCGGCTGTCACGTGCCTGGTTTCTTTTAAACTCAGCATGCCTGTAAAGACACTCCATATCAGTCCAGCTGTAAAGTTTCAACTTTATAACCCCTTCCCCATGCATTGAGCATGGCACTGGAAAGTCCACATTTTGGGATGATCCGTCTCGGGGAAAATGGGCACTGCGCGAGAAATGGTTGTGTCACTAAGACGATAAGAAAATGATTCGATTTTTCTGGGGGATTAGTTCATTTCATTTACCTCTAAAAGCTTAATAAAGTTTATAAGAAGCGCTCAAATTTACCTTCACCCCCAATGGAGGACATAAAAGTTTACATTGAGAAACTGTTTGCCCCTCCCCGCGCGAAATATTATTTGCCCCGTTAATTAGTTCTACATCCACCAGAACAAAACAACTATCCCACTGGAATGGCATTATCTCGAACGTTTAATACTCTGTGCAGCCTTGTCAAACACCGGGGAAGCATCGCCTCCCTCACGCCTCGTTGAAACTCCTTATACTTGAAAGCACAGATTATTGGATTGACCATGGAGTTGAAGACAAGGAGAATGGAGTACAGCTGGTTGACTATATTTGACACACCGCTGCTAGGCATGTCAAAAACAGCAGACATATATTAGGGCCATAGTGACCCAGACGATGATGTAAACAACAGCCACCATCAGCAAAACGAGGGCCACCTTTCACTTAGCACGGTTCAGATCTTCGGCATGGACGGCCTAATGTAACAGTGTCAGTGCTGGTTGATCAAAATCCCGCCGTAACAGTCTAGCAGAAGAGACTTAACATTGGCATCGTGTACATAGCCACGAGGAAAGTATTAAAGTGCTATAAGCGTGTCCTTTGGGAGACCCAGATCTTGCAAGCAGCCTTCCGAGTAGGCAGTGATATTTGGCAAGACGTGAATCGAGGCGCGCGGTGCCGACAGCAGCCAGCTTCCCCCTCTGACTCGATAAGTAGCGCGGATGCGATCGACAAGTTTACCATGAACCAGTGACCAGGACGAGGTCCTTAAACAACACACACACGTCCTGGGACTGCATAAAATGTCAGTGGAATGCTGGGAGAGTTGCACACACCTGCAGTAGGTCAGCCAGAGCAAGGTGTGTGGGTAGTTGGTGATGCTGTGCATGCATCTGGCCCGTAAGATGCTCAAGGAAACCAAGGCATTACCAAGAATGCCAGTGACTCCCAAGGTCGTTGACACTGCCAAACCTACATCTCTATTTGGAGGGTACTCTGCTGTCAAATTGTTCGCTGCATTGTAGTCAAATTGACCTGCTGGTCAATAATTAATTAGAGAATAGAAAAAGTAAAATAAGTTATAGCCCAGTCATGCACATCTTTGGAAAGTAAAGTCTAAAGTTAGTATTTCTCCTCACAGTTAAAAAAGTCAACTAGAACGGCAAAGCCACCATGGCTCGCTGCTTGTTATGGATTTGAATTTCTTTACTGTAATAACATGAAAGAAAGAGACATCCAAGTATATTATACAAATATGGTGACTAAATTAAACAAGAAAATACTAATCAAGCTTTGTCAAATTTGTTTACTAGATTGGTTGACATACGACTGCAATACAGATGTGTAAGATACTTTATCAACCTTAGCAATAAAATTCATTGTACTACCCTAGTTAGTGCTGTGTGTAGACTGTGTGTTGAAAGGTGCCTGTCGTTTAAAGGTAAATCACCATTTCCTACTCCGGCCACTCCCCATCATCCTATCCATCTCCTACTCCACCCCCTCCCCATCATCCTATCCATCT
>NW_019091428.1:104480-131495 GCF_001949145.1 Acanthaster planci
CCTCCCCATCATCCTACCCATCTCCTACCCTGCCCTCCCTCCATCATCCAATCCATCTCCTACTTCACCCCTCCCCATCATCCTATCCATCTCCTCTGCCCCCTCCCCATCATTCCCTTCACTTTTTACTCTGGTTGTCCCATCATCCTACTTATCCAGCCCAACCATTACGCCAACCTTATCCAGCATTTCATCCACATTCTACATACTTGTACCTTGTCCCCATAAGCCTCCTCCTACAGGTACCCCCAACAAACATCCTAATCTTTTACTTGGAGTCCCCCCCCCACATCCCTTACATTTTCCTCACATGCTGTACTTGTACATTTGTGTGTGTCTAAACACTGTCAATACACACATGTACATGTACATGTACATGTACATCACAGGAGTGCTCAGTAACAGGTACGTATGTACTGTATGTACTACAGGGTTAGTATTCAATACAACTCAAAACGTTAACATCCAACTTTTATAATTTTTTCATTAAATTCATTAATTTCGTTAATGCCATATGAAACTATTTAAATACAGATGGAATTCCAAGAGGGAGCAAACAAACACTCAGTGGCACATTTTAAAACCTGTGGACCTGCAAAGGAGGATGGACGGACAGAAGACGGAAATCGCATTTGCTTCGCAGCTCTCCAAAAATGAGTACATGTACATCATCAAAGTTGACATTTTGTGAGTTTGAATGCTTGCCCATTTTGACATAATTCTCGCCAAAGCATTCGCAAAATATCACTTTTCAAATCATTAAAGCATTAAAGCAGTGCTTTTTCGGGGAAACCTTGGTTTCACAATCCAAATTCTTAGAGAGAATTGAACACTTGTTTTAAGACGAGTGGCAAAGAAAAATCAATACACAGATTTCAGAGAAGCACTGACTAGAAATGCAAGAAGACTTACCAGTTGATGTACGCAGGACTTACACCTCAGTAAAGATAGATGGTTTGTCCTGACAACTGAATATCCCTCAAACCATCGGCACCCAATTTTCGTGTAAGAAATTTAAAGATGTCTGAATTTCACATGTGTGTTTAGGTTTCTAAGGTAAGTCCGTGCATGTATCATAAGAGGAGCGTCTATGGATGCATCAGTCAGATTGTGTTCTGCTGTCGATGTGTGCTTTGGTTGTGGTGTGACAAGTGATACGGAAAATTGCCGAGTCAACAAAGTTATGACTCGGGAAGAGTTGGCCGTTATTAGCTGCTGCTTAATGAGGCAGTGTTGACAGTATTTGTGAGCTCGAGAATCACCATGGAAACCGCAATTAAGACTTGCAATTGCGGACTGTCTGTTCCGTGGATGATGACCTGACCATATCATTTCTGGCTAAAACTGAAAAGCCTGAATGAGCATTGCCTATAGTTTGAGTAAAAAAGGGAAAAGCTTGTCATTAAGTACGGGTGGATTTTATGAAGGTAATTAGAAGGACTTTTTCTGTGTTTGCACTAAAATTGTCCAGAATTATGGTTTGGTTGGCTATTAAGCCAGAAATCGAAGTTTACTTGGCCAACACGGTACATGGCCTGATGTAGCACTGTACCCTCAGAGTGTTGCAAGGTATTATTACGTTGTGGTAAGAAATGCACAAATATCTTGCCGATGAATCTCGAGTGTGAGTATTTATGGTATTTTGCTGTATTTGGGAAGTTGACTGTGGACAATATATTGTAAAGTTTATTTGGATTTCCTTGGAAATTAATGAAGTATAGAATGTTATTGTAGTTTGAATGTGGTGCAAAAAGATTCACCGTACATTTATACATGCACGCTGTAAAGTGATGTTCATTCCATTTGATATAAACGCCACCTGACTTCTCCGCTGCCGTTACTTTGTTAACCAGTTAAAACTTAGTTTCACTCTTAATCAGTACTGACAGAGTGCAAACAAAATGATCCCGCGGAATACTAAAAGGATTGAGTATTATTTTGGGTCTAATCAATTACGCACGTATATATATATAAAGGCAGGCGGATGTCTTGTTCAGTCTACAGTAACATTTTCCCATTGTTAACTCTAACAGCGCCCAGTTATTTTGGACCATCTCGCTGCGTGGCAGGTCCGTCTCCCTCTCGAAGAACTCGGTTGTCGCGTTCCTGATTTCTTTTAAACTCGGCATGCCTGTAAAGACACTCTGTGTTAGTCCAGTTGTGAAGTTCAACTTCGTGCATTCCCTTCGTGCATTGAGCACGGCAGAGGAAAGCCCACATTTTGGGCTGACCTGTCTCAGGAAAATGGGCACTGCACGAGAAATGGTGGTGTCATCAGGATAAGAAAATGGTACTATATATTTCTAGGGAATTAGTTCATTTACCTCTTGATAAAGCTTGTAAGAAGTGCTCAATGTAACCTTCAACCTAAATCGTGGCCATCAACGTTTACATTGAGAAACCGTTTGCCCCTCCCCGCGCGAAGAACATATTTGCCCCCGTTACTCAGTGCTAATCCACCATTGTTTACCTAACCATACCAGATGACTAGAACAAAACTCTCTTGTTAATTATCTAACACCGTTTATGCCAGCAGCCTGGGTTTCTTCTCAAAGCTATATTTTTTAACAAAACTTATCAACTATCCCATTGGAATGGCATTATCTTGAATGTTTACTCTGTGCAGCCTTGTCAGACACCGGGGAAGCATCGCCTCCCTTACGCCTCGTTGAAACTCCTTGTACCTGAAAGCGTAGATTATCGGATTGATCACAGAGTTAAAGACAAGGAGAATGGAGTACAGCTGGTTGACTATATTTGACACACCGCTGCCAGGCGTGTCAAAAAACAGCAGAAATATATTTGACAGGGTCACAGTGACCCAGACAATAATGTAAACGACCGCCACCGTCAGCAAGACGAGGGACACCTTTCGCTGAGCACGGTTCAAATCCTCCGCATGGCCGGCGTTAGCCCCTCGGTGCTGGCGTGCACTGCGGTGCAGGTTGATCATAATCCGGCCGTAACAGTAGAAGAGACTTAACATTGGCAAGGTGTACACAGCCGTTAAGAAAACATAGAGTGCTGTAACTGTGTTCTTGCGGAGAGTGAGATCTTGCAAGCACCCTTCCGAGTACGCAGTGGTATTTGGCAAGAATATGTGAATCGAGGCGAGCGGTGCCGACAGCAGCCATATTCCAGCTATCACCAGCTGAACCCTCCGACTCGATAAGTATCGCGGATAGTGCAGCGGGTGCACAATTGCTATGTACCTCTCAAAAGTAACCAACACCATGGACGCGATCGACACGTTCACCATGAACCAAACAAGGAGTAGGTTCTTAAACAACACACAAAGGAGTGGGTCTTCTATCTCGTTTGGGGACTGAATAAAATGTTCCTGGAACGCTAGAAAAGTGGCACACACCAGCAGGTCAGCCAGGGCGAGGTGTGCAATCAGGTAGTTGGTGGTGGTATGCATGAACCTGGCCCGTATGATAGTCATGCAGACCAAGGCATTTCCCAGAATGCCAGTGACCACCAGGGTCATTAACACTGCAAAGCCCACAACTCCATTTGGAGGGTATTCTGCTGTCAAATTGTTCGCTGCTGACATTGTGTTAAAATATATCTGTTGGTCAATAAAAAAAAATTGGAGAATAAAAAGAGCAAAACAAAACCAAAGCGGAGTGCTTGGTCGACAATATAAAAATTGAAAAAAAAGGACAAAGGGTGACACCTTCACTTATATTCAGACCATTTCGAAGTGACATTCCTTGAAATATGGTGACAGCTTCTTACGTATGTGTGCTTCGGTGCCGGCAAAGTTATAACCCAATCATGCTTGTAAAGTCTGAAGTTAGTATGTCTCCTCACAGTAAAAAATGAGTAATTTTCTCACACACAATGACACCCTGCATTTACAAAATTGACATTTTGTGAGTTGTTTTCCCATTTTTGACATAATTCTCTCAGAAGTATTCACAAAACATTGTATTCAAATCATTAAAGCTAAGCTTTAAAAAAGCACAAAAACTTGCAAGCTAATGAGGGTGATAGAAAATAATGTGCATGGATTGATAGAATCGTATCATTTTGTCCTGATTTTGGTAAAACCTAAATCAGTAGCCTAGAAATAGAGTCAGGTACTCACATTAGTAGTTTTTTTTTACTTCTACCTCTGAGACCTGGGTTCAAATCCCACTTACGGTTTTCAGTCACTACCTGACTTTGTGCCTTTCCCCTAAAATACCATTTTATGAATTTTCCTTCCACCTGTGGAACTGAAAGTTTCGTCTTCGTCTCCTTACTGCAGGGTGCCCATGGTCCACAGTGCCTGTGCTCTTTCGAGGAAACCTCGGTTTCACAGTCCAAATGTTTTCAGAGAATTGAACACTTGTTTAAAGCAAGTGGGAAAGAAAAATCAATACCGTCAGAGATTTCAGAGAAGCACTGATTGGAAATGGAAGAAGACTTACCAGTTGGTGTACACCGGACTTACACCTCAGTAAAGTTCGATGGTTTGTCTTGTTGACTGAATATTCCTCGAATCATCAGTATCCAGTCATCGTATACGAAATTTAAAGATGTCTGACTTTTTCCTGTGTGTTTCTAAAGTAAGTACATGCTTGTATCATAAGAGTAGCTTCTATGGGCGCATCAGTCAGTTTGTGTTCTGCAGTTGATGTGTGCTGTATAGGAGTGGTGTGACGATAGGGAAAATTGCTGAGTCATCATCATTACAACTCAAGAAGAGTTGGCCATTATTAGCTGCTGAGTGATGAGGCAGTGTTGGCAGTCTTTGTGAGCTCGAGATTCACCATGGAAACCGCAATTAAGACTTGCAATTCTGACTCTCCGTTTAGTGAATGATGACCTGACCATATATTTTTTGGCTAATATTGTCAAGCCTTAATGAACATTGCCGGCAGTTTTAGTTAAAAGGTAATAAAGCTTGTCATCAATTACAGGTGGATTCAGTTACGGTAATTGGAAGACCTAACCACTTCATTTCTTCTTGTGTTGGGCACCTGCCAACTTATTTGAACTTTGGGATCTTTGTTAAGCTGCATGGCCAATTATAGCCAATTTACATCCGTCTGTATTGTTTAATGGTGAGGTGTTTATATCCGTCAGTAGACTGTAAACAGTCAGGTTTTTGCTCCCCAGTTACCAGTGTTTTGTACTTAAACATTTCATCCAAAATAGTCGCCATTTAAGGGCTCATACAATTTAACCTTTCTTATAGTTGCAGTACTGTTTCTGTGTCTGCGTCTGTGTCTAAAATTGTCCAGCAGTGTGAGTATTTTGCTGTGATAAATTCCATTTTTGGTCAGACAAGTAAACCAGAAATCAAAGTTTTCTTCAAACACGGGACAGGACCTGGTGTAGCACTGTAGGCTTAGCCTCATAGTGTTGCAAGGTATTATTTGGTTTTAGTTTTGATAAGAAGTGAACAAATATCTTGCCGATGAATCTTGAGGGTGAGTATTTATGGCATTTTGCTGTATTGGGGAAGTTGATTGAAGCATCTAATCTACTACGTTTATCAAAAAAGTTTTTCAAGCTTTCTTTTCTTTCATTAAAGAGCATCTGAGAAGTCTCTGAACGTCTCCAGGGACAGCTGACCAATCACATCAGCGACCATACCAGGCACTTTGTAGCCCATCAGCTGCCTCCGTACATACAAGATACCTGTCAAACAAGCCCATTTGGTGAGTACAGGCCTTATGTCCAAGGGGTTATCTTCAGTTTTCATCATTTCTGAACATGAAAAATGACAGTCAACCGTCATTTTTTAACGTATGGGCTACTAAACACATTAATCCAAAACATATCCCAAACAGTATTCAAATTCGGATGAATTTCCCAAACTTTCCTGGTCCATCAAGCACAGGTCCAGTGCCACAAGGAGTCTATTGCTCAGTATGCTGTTCCAAGATCTGGCATGCCCTTCCGGTTAAGTTAATTTCTTGATGATGCTCTGCGTGACCATCTGATTTGTGACCTCCGTAGTGAGTACGTGCCGAACATCTTGTGACGAAAGACAGACTCATCCTCCGAAATCCCTTGATCTTGCAAAATCTCAAGAGACAGCAACCAGAGATCTCTATAACATCAAAGGGGCACTTAACAAGACAGCGCAGTTCAAACGGTGCAACCCTGACTACGATAGAAGACCCCCAACAAACGCCCGACCAAGGTTTGCCAGTTCAAACCTATGTGTGAGCTGTGAGTGCACCGGAAGATGACGCTGAGTTCGTCGGCTGAATATCCAGCAATAGTGATCATACACTTCGTGGCACGAGGGTCTTCGAGATTCACGAGGGTCATCGAAGAATGTCTGAAAAAAACGACTTCGAGCCAATCCAACTGGGGTCCTGCTAGGGCGAAGGGAAGATGTACCTCATGGTGGTACACTAGTATTGCTGATGGATAGCTCTGCATCACCTCCACACGACAACAACCAGATTCGGTGATTATCTTTATACGGGCAACATTCGCTAGATATGGCATTTTACCGCAAGTGGTGAGTATACTGACAACAGTTTTTGGTGTGAATTCGACCAATTCGCTCGTGAGTAAAACTTCCCACACATCACGCATTATATACCTCCCGGGCCAACGGGCTAGCAGAGAAGGCTGTACACATTGCTGAGAGATTGTTGAGTCAAGATCCTCCAGTCCAAGCGCTTATGATGTACTGGTCTACACCTTTACCAGCCTTGGTCGTACCCAGGCAGGTCTTCTAATGGGAAGAGAGATACGCACAACGCTTCCAAGCCTATCTCACATTTTCCAACCCAAGACAATACTTTACGAGAGGCTGAAAGCAGCGAACGACAGAAATAATCAGAAAGGGGGACAACACTTCAAGAAAAGACATTGTGTGGGAGATCTTGGTTCTTTCGTGCCTGGAGACCAGGTCAAGATCCGAACAAAGGACAGTCGGCCCAATAAGAGAGGTTGTACACAGTGCTGGAACTCCACGGTCCTACTTCATCAACATAAGTATCACTGAGTACCGTCGAAACAGACGTCATATTCTCCTCCCCAGGTTATCAAGAAATTTAATGCTTGATGTTGAACCAACAAGCAAGGGGGTGGAGGATCCCAAAGCAGAGGAAACGCAACCAACTCATGTTACCAGAGCACGAGTTTGGTACCAGGACAACATCGTGCCCCGATCTGCCACAAAGTCCAGCCACGACGCAAAATTGGATTCTTGTTTGTAGGCAATCGGCTGCCTCCATTCAGACGAGATGGCAGCCAAGAAAGCCCATACGGTGGGCACATGCCTTTTGGTTACGGGGTCTCCTGTACACTTGAATCAAAAACATATCGCGCACAGTATTCAAATTTGGATAAATTTCCCGGAATTTTTTCTAACAAATAGAAAGAAATTTCCTTATCTATCAATCACAGGTTCCATGCCAACAGGACTCTGCAAAGTAAGACCCACGTATCCTCTTCACACATTTGTGCATAAAGTGCCCAAGTGTGAGGATGTTGGGGATAAAAATAATGAAGATGGAGGTGATGAAGAGGATGAACAGTGAGGAGGACTCAATGACAGATGCCACTAAACAGCAAAATGCAACAAAGACAGAGCAAGCTCGACGAGTTACGTTGTCGTTCATCACCCGTTGGCCAGTTCACGATCCAGTCGCATGATGGACAGCTGCAGCACCAAGATAAACTCATCCTTTTGTTCCATTGTCGTGAGTACATTTTGTCTTAGCCCCCTTAAATTAAGCATCCACATCACAGAAGGTTGTGGAGGATGCTAAACACTAATTTCTGGCTTCACACTTGAACATAGCAGGAACTTCTGGGAAGTACGAAAAATACTGATGATAAGGCCAGATAAATACTTCTCATGATTGTAACCTGACGAAAGAATTCAAACTGCAGTTGAAACCCCACACAAACGAAAGCTATACTTTCTCGACCTTGAAAGCCTCAAAACATACCTCTCCTTTCACCCATCTTCCACCTTAACTCCCTCACAAAATCATTTGCAAACCCTTCACCTGTAGAAATCCTGTAAAGAACTGGACTGGCTAGAAAAGCAGGCAACTTGCTCTTCTGGAGGCAGACATCCAGGATCTTTAGGGGTCTTTGCCGAGGGACTACTTGAAGTCTTCAAAGAATAAACAGGATTTAAAGGGATTTTGAAACTGCATATATGTTGAGTCCTGTTCTTAAAAGGTCTAGAAATCTGGACCATCATCCTTAATATATCTAGAACATTTCGTCCTTATCCTTGAAGGATCAACAACTTGGAACCTCATCTCTTGAAAAGTTCGAAAACTTTGGACCACTATCCTGTGAGGTTCTAAATCTTTTAATCATAGTCCAGGCTGAAACTCCCCTTAGTCAGGAAACCTCTGAAGAATGATATGCATCCATATCTGTGCAATCGTTTTTAGTGACATGCACCACAAAATTTACTTTAATTAAGGTTGTTAACAGTCACTCGGATTTTTGAATTATGTTTTGTCACTTCTGACTTACGTTGCACATCTGCTTTGTGATATACTTGCATACATTCAGGAATCTAAAAAAATGAGATTCCAACCACTAACGCTATACATTGTTTTCCATGTCTTATGAAGACACGGCTTCATCAATTTTAATTTCTGTTTACACGTATTTCAATAAATAGACATTATCTACTAACGATATGCCGTGGTTCTTAATTTTGCTTGGATTTCCTTGAAAAAGAGAGGAGAATGTGTCTATTATTGTTCAAAAATGGTGCAAAATGGTTTGTGTTATGCACGCAACTAGTTTGTACATGTATTTCATTTGAAACAAATCCCACCTGACTTCAGTTGACTTTGTTTTTTAACCAGGTTAACACTTGGCTGAACTTTGAATCGGACTTTAAAAGTGCAAAATAAAAGTGAAACTTCCTACCCAACGACACTTACCTTGGTTTCAAATGCCATATACATGTAATAAGAAAACAACTATTTGGAGCCCAATAAGTTATTTATTTGGATGTATATACACTGTAGTCAGGTAGATGAGTAATTTACAAAAATGATTTCACCGCCATTTTAACATTGGGCAATTTGTCTTTACCGTAAAAGAAAAATTTGACGATCCTTCCACAAGTACTTTATGAAACTAACAGTCAACTAACCCATCCCTGCTCCCCTTAAAATGAGAGGGGGATTTGGGGGACTTTTTATTACCTTTCCTTCCCAAAACTTATTATAAGCCACCTAACCCCTAACAAAGCATAAAAGGTTCGCGTTAAGAACTTTTTTGCCGCCACCCGCAAAATAAAATGTGGCCCTCTGAAAAATTAGTTCTGGATCCGCCGTTGTTTACACATAAATCATACCAGACGACCAAACCGAAGTGTCTTGCTCATTACCTGAATTCTCAGTAGTAGAAGGCTCGGTTTCAAGACTTTCAAAAACTATCCCATTGCAATGTCATCACCTCTAACGCCTACTCTGTGGAGCCTCGTCAAACATCGCGGAAACATCGCCTCCCTCACGCCTCGTTGAAACTCCTTGTACTTAAAAGCATAAATTATCGGATTGACCACGGAGTTGAAGACCAGGAGAACTGGATACAGGAGTCTGAATATCTCTTGCGTATTGCAGTCAGCTACTTCGTTGAATAGGAGATACAGATTAGAAAAGATGATGGTGAACCAGACAGTGATGTAAACTACCGCAACGATCAGCAAGACGATGGCCACCTTTCGCTGCGCTCGTATCAGGCCCTCGGCGTGGGCTTGGTTGTTATCCTTTCGATATTGGCGCGCTTTCCGGTGCAAGTTGACCATAACCCGGCCGTAACAGTAAAACAGAATCAACATTGGAATGACGTACAAAGCCACGTGGAAGGCATAGGCTGCTTTGAGGGTGTCCAACGGGACAGTCAAATCTTGCAAGCAGCTTCTCATGTCGGCAATAGTCTTAGGCACAAAGATTTGTATCGAGGCGAGGGGTACCGACAGCAGCCATATTCCAGCTATCCCAAGCTTGACTCTCCAATTCGATAAATAGCGCGGGTAGTGCAGCGGGTGCACAATTGCTATGTACCTCTCAGCAGTGACCAACACCATGGAGGCGGTCGACACGCCGACGGCGAGCCAGACTAGGAAATGAGCTTTAAACAGCACGCAAAGGAGTGGGTCATCCAGATTAGATGGGATGAACCTTTTCTGGAACCCGAGGAAAGTCGCACACACCAGCAGGTCAGCCAGGGCGAGGTGTGCAATCAGGTAGTTGGTGGTGGTATGCATGAACTTGGCCCGTAAGATTGTGAAGCAGACCAGAGTGTTACCCAGAATGCCTATGACCTCCAGAGTCATTAGCACTGCAGAGACCACCCCATTCGGGGTGCCCTCAGCCGTTGAATCGTTTGCTGCAGACATTGTGTTAGCGTTAATTACCTGTTGGTTTAAATAGAGAAAAAAACAAAACGAAAAAAATTAGTCGACGGAAAACGGCCAGGAATAAGAATTGTGAACCAAGCTGCAAAATTTGTTATACAGGAATGTTGGTCACTTTTTTAGTCCCAGTCCAAAATGATATTCTGTTACTGAACATTTTAAATGAAAAGTTTAGAGGAGCATGCTTCGTCAAAACGTTTGAAATGTAGTTAGAGTTTGACACATCTTTTATGGTTGGGTCTGCCACACAATGGGATCCAATTCATTTTTGTCCATGTTACAACTGGCGTATGATTGTGTAACTTTCGAAAACATTCTAAATGCTTTTCTTCCCAGCCACCTCTTGAACCGAACATTTCTTCATCTCACTCAAGGGTAGTCATCGAGCCTCATCAGTTCCATAAAGTGTGTCTGTGTTCTTTTGTGGATCCCCGTGTTAATTTATGAACTAAAAAAGTTTGTGAGAAGTGAACATTCAAATGAATGCTGCGAGTGTTAGGAAAGAAAATCATTTTGGCTGAAGAATTGAGAGAAGCAAGTATGACTTGAAATGCAGAATACTTACCAGTCGGTGAACATAGGATTTACAGCTCATTAAAACTAGACGGTTGATATCTTGGCAACTGAATGTTCTTCTAAGCATTAGTATCCAGATTTCATTCGGGAAATTTAAAGATGTCTGAACTCTAGCCATATGCTTAGGTTTCTAGATTAGGTACAGCAGGAGTAGCTTCAATAGATACATCACTCAGGTTTTTGCTCCGATGTCGATGTGCGCAGTGGGGGTGGTTAGACAAAATTAATGACAGGGAAAATTGCTGGTTCTCTATTCTGACAGCTGCGCTTTGATGAGCAGCCAGCCTTTATTAGCCGCAGCTTGGTGAGGCAATGTTGACAATATTTCTGCACTCGGGGTTCACCGTGGAGAACACAATTCAGATTCCGCCTGTCAAGCTGCCTGTTCAGTGAATGATGACATGACCGCATCCTTTGCATCAGCTACAAAGAGAAAAGCCTGCTTGAGTAACAAGAGAAGTACTAAAAGCTTGTCATGATTAATTGACTGTTATACTTAGTGCGTTGATTAGGAGGCCATACCACTTAATTTTTGTGTCGATCTTGTTGGCATTTTACCGTATACGAGTTTCTGTAAAAACCAATCTCAGGCGGGAATCCTTAATACATGTATGCATTATATGGGCCATTTAGCTATGTGAAGACAAGTTCGTGTTCTATTATTTTTTTTTTTGTTTCATTTCTCCTAGGTAATTTATATGCAACATTTCACCAAAACTGGAAACTCCATTGGGAGCCTATGAAATTTGAATGGAGCTCTTGCACATGTATGTACTCTCTTGTGTTTCATTTAACCTGATGTTCAATATTTATCGTGCCATTTCGAGAGCATTTTGGTACTATTATGATTTTTGGGCGAACATGCTTTTGTGCAAGATTATTTGCAAAAGAAATTTTTGCGGAAATCTCTTCTCTATTGTCACGGGGGGTACATAAATTTACACTTTTTTGTGCACACGGTGTTATCTTTTTCCATTTATAAAAAACTCAGAAAGGGAAAATTCTTAATTCATCAATCCCTTTAGTATTTTGTTTTGCTTAAAACATGGAGGGGACACTCGACATTGTGTCCCCCGTACCAAATTCGGGGGGGGGGCGTGTCCCCCTTGCCCCGGGATTTCCGCCATGTGCATCACATTGTTACTGATGTATAAATAATAACCCTTACGGGGTGTCATCTTTTTTTATTATTGCTTTAACTGTTATTTCATTTATTCATTTTCTGTTGTTTGATTGTCGGTTTTTTGGGGGGGTTCGATTCTGATGAGCCAGGTGAGGGGTTGACCCTCAACCACTGTAAGCCCTCAGGCAGTTTAAATCCCGCAAAGGACACGACTGGCTACAAGTCGACTTTGCCTTCCAGAAGCAGACGACGTCACGGACCGTGTGCCTGTGGGCCAAGGGACTGATTGGAGTCTCCAATGAATAAATGGGGTAAGCTCTCGTCTTTGGAACCTTCCTGGAAGGTTAGTACTTTCCATCTTTATGCCAATTCATACAACTTTTGATCCTTACCCTGAAAGGTTTCACACTTTCCTGAAAAGTTAGGGTCAGGAACTTTTAACCATTCTCCCAGTAAGTTCTAGAACTTCTTAACAGTTCTGGAACGTTTTACTTCGTCGCACTACTACTAGATCATAAGTGGACGTAGACTGTTCTGAGAATCAAAGGAATGAAGGAATTCTAAAGAATACCACAGCTGTTCCTGTTACAACAGTGACGAGTTTTAGTGACTGTATATGACTTTTACTCATACTTTCGGTATGTAATTAAAAAAATAAGTACAACCAATTTGTCTTAAGTTCAAGCAAATACTTCATACTAAGGTAATATACACCAGAACATTCATGTGATTTATATCATACTTTTAATTTGATTCATACAGTCTGTTCAGATACCATGGACTTCATTTGCACATTGCATACCATGCTGAAATATCCTTGCAGGTATACATTAACGAATATTCAAAAACGGAACTTCAACTTCTGTACACTATACAATGTTTTCCATGAGCATGCATGTGGATTCATAAAGTTTGAATTTATTATAAACACATATTTCAATAAATAGAAATTATCCAATGAAGGTATATTGTGTTTCTTTAGTTTCAGTGGATTTCTTGCATAAATTGGTGCAATTTAATTTGATCCTTCCCAAATCACTTTCACCTCTATCAGCATTCTGCATACTCAAAAGATAATACGTAATAAAAAAACTATTCTAAAAGTTTTTTGTTTGGTTTTGTTTTGCAACTTGTCTTTGTTCAACTGTTCATCTTGGCTTATTCTGGTGTACTGCTTGATACAACACACAAGATTATTTAGACTTCATTTCTATCTAAATCCACCAAAGTCCATCACATTTCGTAGATTTAGGACTTGCCAAATTTCTCCTAATTCCCAGGGCATCTTTTGTTCAACAACTTAAGAGGCATTATCAAGCCTCAAGTGAAGTAACAGTTCCTGGGTTGACCTTCCACAATCTTCCAAAACCCATCAAAACTTTGTGGATGGGTTTGATGGAATCAAAGATGAATAAGATAAATGGAACTCCACATGCAGCAAACCAAAAAGAAGATCTTGTTTAAAACAAAACATTCTATTTGAATAGCCCAACGGCTCTGTTTAAATTTCCCTTAACATGTTTTTTCATAATTATAATATGTGTCATAAAATGAAATTAATTTGGATATAATCACATGGACATGCCTCCATGGGCTGCCACTTCTACAGCTTACTTTTGAATCTTAAATCTGACAGTCCATGCCAATACCTTCAAATGAGGCAACAAGTTAAGTTCACAACTTTTACTTCTGGACAATCTTCATGCAATAGGCTAAAATAAAATGGCCTAATTCCTAATTGTAAATAGAGGGAACTTTGGATGTGAATGTTCAGACCTGTCACTCTGTATAGTCCAAAAATGCCCTGGGGCATAGCTACGATTAGGAACCTTTCATTTTTAACATAGCAAGGCTCTTCTCAACCATGCCAACGTTAAATACCAATTGTCAACAGTAAACTTCCTGAATCTGGTGCCGTCCAAACACATTTATGAATTGTAATGTCCTCATACAGAATGAGGACGTGACGTCTTCACACACTGACACCGTACTCACACGTCGGTCACCGTCTTCAGCATCTCGGGGGTGACAGGCCAGACGTCCGGGGCAGACAGTTTGGCCTCTTCCTCTTCATCCGTGAGTTTCTTGGGCTTGTGCACCGTCATCTTGTGGCCGGTCACTCGCAGGAGCTTGAGTTCTACTGGACCCAGGTTCAAGTAGTCCTGAGACACAACAACAACAAAGTGTGCCTTGCAGAGTTACAGTCGAGTCAGTAATGAGTCAAGTTGTGAGCCCAGGTCACAAAGAACAGGGAACGGCTAATGACAACATATGCCTTAATAGTCTGGATAGCTTCTAAGGTGGATTACTCTCTAAATTACAACTCACGCTTGCAGTCATTCTATGCCAACAGCGCTACCTCAGAAATTGTGCACTGTAAATGACATGTCACGCTGGCAGTCATTCTATGCCAACAGCACTACCTCAGAAATTGTGCACTATAACCCTTTTGGCACAGAAGCCTAAACTGGAAATATTTATGTATTCAGCATTGCCAATGTCCTTGTTTTTTCTCGTCAGATATGACATCTCTTTGACGCTCTCACGATGAGATTCTATCTACAAGGTGAATTTTCAGCATGCGGTTTGGTCATCAGGTGAATTCAGTCAGTCTGAAGATATTTTAATCAAAAACACCAAAAGAACTGGAGCACAAGTTTCCACACAGGAGTACGACTATTCAAGGTAGGACATTAATAAATATTGCGAGATACCAAAGCCCTAGCCACAAATACCTGATTTGGACGTGGCTTGGCTTAACTTTCATAGTATTAGGAGCCACTTGCCTCTATGCGACAGCTTTGAGTCCAGATGGACGCATGAAAATGAGAAGCAGCCCAGGCCTGAACTCTCAGCTCACGATCTTCTGTCTGTACTGCAGTTCCCAACAGAACAGTCATCTTAATGATAACCGCAGCGCATAGAGCGAAGCAAATAAACTCACATCAAAGTTTTCGTCTTCGTAATCCAAGTAGTTGTCCAGTTGGTTGACGTCGGCCCAGCTGCCTCCCAGATCTTCCTCCCACTGCTCCTTGACGGCAAGAGAGAACACCTTGGCCTCTACTGCTCTCTGGGTGGCGCTTTTCGGACGCGGTGCTTTTGCTGGACCTACGCATCGAACGAGTATTTCGACAAAGGAAGCAAACAGAGATTACAGTTTAGAAATGGCATATGAGATGGAGACATTAGTTACTTGCTGTGAGAGTCGGGCTTTACGACATTACATCGTTACACTTGATGATACAGTTCTTTGGTGGTAATTTTGGGTCCTCAGGATTTGTTGTTTGTGGGTTTTTTTGGTTTTTTTTTTTTGCTGTGTTTCCCGAGTCGTCATCGTTTTTTTTGTTGTCGCTGTTGCAGTCACTGTTGTCATATTTTGGTTGACTTTGTTGTCGGTTTGTTTTTGGTTTTAATTATTTTCTTTTTCCTCAAATTTTTTATCTGCTTTAAGACAATACTAGGGACCCCATTGGAAATAAGTTGCAAAACTTTCATGGGCTATCCCTGGTATTACCTAATATTTGAGTGTACTGTGCAATTCTTGTTCATAGCCCTTTTTGTAGTTTAAATTATTTGTTACTGTATTTCTACTGTGAGGTAATACTGAATAAATCCAATCCAATCCAGTCAAAGAAAGTAACAATTTGATGTCAGAACTTTAATCCCCTGGATAGATATTTCCACCAAGATTCACTGAAATTATGCAAGGGCTTCGTACAGTGTGGATTGGAATTGGAGTTTTACTTGTAATAATTGCCCTTGCGCCTTTAACCTGATCGTTTGGGCCTGGATTTGGAGAATCTCACCCTGTGTTGCACCCCCAATCGCCAGGGGTTTGTCGGGACTCTCCAGGTCCATCTTGCTCAGGTCCTCTTCCAGTATTCCCCCGTCGTCAATGTCCTCTCCCTCACCAAACTGGGTCAGGTAGAAATTCCTGCAGCCAGAAATCAGGACACTCAAAATTGGACATGCTCGATCATTGACGAGCTACCTTCGAGGGATGACTCAGTTAACTATCTGCTCCGAACAGGAACACGAGAGGGCGTTTTGCTAAGTAACGATAGTTCTTTCCTGGTAGCTCAATTGTGAGCCCATCCAGGTTGATGTACGTGTGGCTCAGGACACACTGAACACAACTAATTTCTATTTGAATGTGTGGTCATATCACACTAGGCCTTCTTTCTTGCCAGTGAGGGTGTGCTTAAACTCTGGGCAGACAGTTAAGCGACTATCACTCAAATGATTGATGGTGGGACTCTCTAGTAAGCCATTTGAAGCCACACCCTAGGGCACGGTCGCATCGTTGGTTCTCAACAGCCTTTGAACCAATTCAAAATGACATTTTAGTGCAATTGGTGAATCAGCAATGGGACGTGCATTTATCCAGCCTCAGTCTGGAGTCTGTGAGCCCCCGTCAGTCGGCCTACCTAGAAATTTTGAGGTCCTGGATGCGGCAGTCAAACAACCTGCTCATGATCTCTAGGTTCTCCTTCTCCAGCACCTCTACTTCCTCCACCAGACGCTCAGCTTCCACCCGATGAAGCTCCGCCTACGAGCGAAACAAAAATATCCCTCTAATTTTTCTGTAAAACGCACCTGTACAAGTGAACCTCAAAGAAGTAACTCCTTTAAGAAGTGAGCATCCCTTCTATTTTATAACACAACTTCCCCCCTACCCAATATGCCCTAAGTGGGGGCATGTGCTTACACACCAACAGGCTCAAGTGTACATGTACATGTACGTCGATGCACAGGTGCTTGCCATCTGGAAGTAGTCGGCGGTCACGAGGTCAGCCGACATCTAAGGTGTTGCATGATACGGCAGGTGTTTTTAATTATTTTGCTGACTAAATTCAAAGTTGATATTCCTTTCAGTTTCGTTTGAATATCTACTTTCTGGATTAGCTCTAGTCGTTGAATTGATCTACTTATATTGTTGCATCCAAACTTATTCACCCTTTAAAAATGTGGCAGTTTGTTATTTTGTTAAAATATATGAACTGGACTGGTGGTCAACCCAGGCACACAAAAACAGGTCTTTCCTTCACAAGAGCTCATCTGGGCAAAGATCTAAGCTTTTGGTTTTCAATTTCTATGGTCCTTTGGCTGTAAATTCTACGTTCCCAAATTTGGAATGGGTATGAATAATTCGGGGCTTATTTGCAGCTACCTCTTTCTTCAACCACTTGTTGTCTTTCACTTCTTGCGTGCTCCATTTGTCGAGTGTGGTCATCGCTTTCTGGTGGTGGACAAAGAAACCAATTTACTATTTCAGATCATAACTGGTCCTCGAATTACAAACGCTTTGCGTTGTAAGTCTGAATACATGGAATTCGTAAAGTCCGCAGACAAGACAGTGAGGACATGCAACACAAGGAGATAGACTTCACTTTTCCCACACTCCTCTGCAACTGCACCCAAGGAAACACCTGGTGCCTCATCTCTTTTTCTACTTATTCTCGCCACAGTCATGCCACTGGACTACTCGATGCTGAATACGATGTAATGTACCAGTCTAGATTGAGGCTATGAGTCGATACTGTTGAAAGTGTTGAAGAAAATTCTTCTCAGAAACTGTGAAACTGGATGGAGACATCGTGCTTGACTTGTGAAATAACAAGGATCTTCCTTGTCAGGAAAAAATAGGACAGTTTGTCAGCTGAAGAATGAGTAAAGCGCCTGGCCTGATTTTGTTCAAATCATTCTTACTTCTGATGCAATGTGCTTCTGTTCCATCAGTCGCTCCTCGGTGGACTTGTGGATTTCATCTTTGGCCACGTTCAGGGTTCTCTCTAGATGAGCTTAGAGATTGGAGAAATGTGAACAGAATGAGAACAAAATACACTATTAAAATTGTGACCATCTCGGAGGACACATGTGACAAGTCTCCCAGTGTAACTTCCTTCACACTGGCCACTGAGAAAACCCTTTCCTTCAAAATCAATGTGTTATTTTCAAAGGGTTTTGTAGGATTGAGGACCACTTCTGTCAGCAAAAAATATGCCACCATTCCTGTCTGAATTGAAGTCACAAACTAGTCAAATGAAAGGAAATACGAGCATTCACTTTGTCATTTAACTTGTGAGTGGCCTTGTGACTGGTGGTCTTATGACTGGTCTCGGCACTGGTCTTCTGGCTGATTTGTGAATATTGTCTGATGGTTGTTCCGGTGTCCGGTCTTGTGACTGGTATTGTGTCTGGTCTTGTGACTGCTCTTGTGAATGATCTCATGCCTGGTCTTATGGCTGGTCTTGTGACTGGTCTTGTGTCTGGTCTTGTGACTGGTCTTATGTCTGGTCTTATGGCTGGTCTTGTGACTGGTCTTGCGTCTGGTCTTATGACCTGTCTTAGGGCTGGCCTTGTGACTGGTCTTGTGAATGATCTTGTGCCTTGTCTTGCAACTGGTCTTATGGCTGGTCTCGTGCCTGGTCTTGTGACTAGTCTTGTGTCTGGTCTTGTGACTGGTCTTGTGACTGGTCTTGTGACTGATCTTGTGTCTGGTCTTGTGACTGGTCTTACTGCTGGTCTTGTGACTGATCTCGTGTCTGGACTACAACACTGCCTGTCACCTTTCATTTCGTCAAAGCTGACTTGCATGTCCAAGAGCTCCTGCTCCAATAACTTGATGTGCTTGGCGTGTTCGTGCTGGCCTTTGTTTCTGTACTCCTGCCACTTGGCCACCGTCACTAGTTCCTCCTCCAGCTCAGCCGCCCGCTGAGCGATCTCCCCCTTCAGGTCTGCAGACCAATTAAACCAGAGTCAAGGCTTTCCTGAGCATGCACCGTGGTCCGCATGGAAGGTATGTATCCATTTGAATGTATATGAGTGAAATATGGCCAAATGATGCGCATACTGAACAGACCGAAGGAGCAACAGAGGGAAAGGGACCTAGGCCTTGTCAGGTGATTTCTTGGAGTACATGTCTGTTTGAGATCAGGTAAGGACAGGAATAGACCTTTTTGCTGTGTGGTCATTTTTGCCAACTGGTGGTCGGCAATCTACTGCTGGCTGTCAGTGCAAAAGAAAGGGAATAAATCACGAGATAAAGAGAAAATTTCCAGTCGTTTTTAGACTCTGAAATATGGGGCAAGTACAAGTGCCGACTGCAGTTAACCACACCTCGACCAACATTGCTTGATGCATTGGACCATCCTGGTAACCATTTGGAACCAGACTGCGGGGTATGGTTGCACCACTGGTTATCAATAGCCGATTGCATTTATCAGTGTGGAGGGAGCCATTCACTTTAAACAAATTGTCTGAGATGTCATTAACCATGAACGTCACAAGAGTTGCAACCAACAACGAAATGTGAGTAATGATGAGATTTATGCCGTGAGTCAACAGGCATCCGAGTGTATGGAACTGTTCGGCATATTGTTATAAAGCAATGGTGGTCTGACTATAGTTTGCACCAAAGCTTGCTCATAACTGGCACCAGAAAAAGTCGGGGCAGTGGACAAAGCAGGGACAGAGGTAGATAAATAAATAAATAAACCTTCGATCTTTTGATCTTCTTCCTTGGCCGCCTTCCATTTATCCTTGAGGGCCTCCTCGACGTGCTCCTTGTTGACGACGGTGACCTGCTCCAGCTCCTTGTCTCTCTCCTTGGCCTGCTTGAGGAGGGTGCTGATGTGGTAGAGCTGCTCCTCCTTGAGACGCTCGTTCTTTGGGAGGAAGAAGATTTTCCAAGATGTGTTGAAATCACTTTGGCAGGTCTGAAGTCACAACTTTACAGGCAATTCATCCGGCTTTCAATTTGTGTTCTTTTTCTTGTTTATTTGTCTTTTTTGTTTCGGTGATTTTAAAAATGTAGTGGTGCCAGCGACTAATTTTTTATGTAATAATTTATGATCTATGAACAAAAATTGTATAAAAATAACAAATACAAAATTCTTCCATCTGTTTTACATGTACTATTATTCTTGATGGGGATATTCCATTTGTTTACCAAGATGGATAAAAAGACGAAAACGAAGGACAAATTCTGGAAGGTACTTTACCCTTTCTTTGTGTTTTTGGTTCTTTTCTTCTAGTCCTTTGATTTCGTACATGAATTCCTCCAGCGCTTGCTCCTTGATGTTGATTCTGGATTTAATTTTTGGTAAAATAAATAACAAATAAAGCTCCTACACAGCACCCTTTCACCTGCATATTTAGCAAAACATAATTAGGAAACCTTTAGTTGTTTCTGCTGGACCCGTTAGATGCGGTTGATGTAGGTAACTACAGATATTCTGTGCCAAATTATTCAATACATTTTTTATAACTCAGTCAGGTTTTTTTTATTCAATCAAACTGCGGCAATGAGGCGACACATTTGAAGTATAGAAATTCTCCACAATTGCCGGGGATGGCAGTGAAGCCCAGCATACGTAAAGAAGTCAAATTTTGAGGCTGGATCTCAGAAGTTTATAACAAATTCAAGGCAATTTGGGGTGCTATCAAACAGATCACATTGCATATAAGTCAATCCTGTAAGAAACATCACTCTTCACTTCATCCTTACAAAAGCAGTCTTACCCAACTGTGAATTAGAAATACGAGGTGATGGGCTCATGGGAGAAGGTTCAAAAGGTCATGCCACAAGAGTGGGCAATGCTTGAGTCAGGGTTTCATCTGAGATTTCCAAACTATCCACCTGGCACTTTTTCAATCTATTTGTCAAAATTCCACCCGGTGTGTTTCATACAAGTCCATTTTGCATAGGGGTCTGTCCAAAAACACATCCAAAAGACAGGTGGATGAGTCCCTAGAATCTAGAATCTCAACCGATCACATCATGGCTGGAGCGATCACGTAGAACCTACAGATCAAGTGATCCTGCTGATCGATGGCAGCTATCGGGCAATTACTCTGGTCAACTGATTGTGCCCACTTACTGGTATGCTAGGATGGCTTCTTGGATCGTCATCTGGGGCTCAGAAGACTTCTTCTTCCCTCCTTTCTTCCCGCTCTTCTTGCCACTTTCTTTCTTCTTGCCCTTTTTGCCCATGCTTTCTTGTCACTGCAGACTTAATAAAGTAATAAAAATGGGTCCAGAATAAAATTATTCTTCTTTTTAGTAGGCCTTGGCCTGAATGGTTTGTGCATGCTGGGCATGATACCGCGATCTCCATGACCGGTCACTGTGCTGTTGGTTGACCTGATGGGAAATCTGCGTTTTCATTGTGTAGGCCTACTTACTTGTAGGGCCTACGATCTAATCAACCTTTTGATTATTGCACAGATCAAATGACTCAATTAAGTCCAGCGGGGAAATTATGAGAGCACAACATGGCCAAGATAAGTCCTTTCACACAGTGGAGATTTGTAATGTGTCCGAAAACTGGGTCCAGCATTCTATCACCCCTACGCCGGTGTTCAAGTTTTGAGGCCGTAACTGCAGATTCAACATCAGCAGGCCGAGACCTAGGGCTAGGCTAACCCTTTATTTTTTACGGTTCTCCCTTCTAATATTCCTTGTACCTCAAGTTTAAAATCAAAGGAATTTTTGGAAGCTGAGGTATAAAGAAGGACTTACCTTTACTTAGTGGCAAAACTTTCTCTCATTTCCATGTTTTTCCCCCAATTTCGAAGATGGCCAGTGTCATGTAGGCCTGTACGATACGGTAGAAAGCTTCTTTGGTTTCCAAGCACCAGTCAAGTTTTTACTGACCTCGTGAGGGCGCAATTTACATTGAACCAAAATGGCAGCGCCCTTGTAACTTGTAGTAGGCACACATATATTTTGTTGTTGTAATTTCAGGTATATTTAGACTACAGCGTCCTACATATTTTGAAGAAAATGGCGGTGTTGTTAGAGACAACTCTGGGAGACATTGTGATCGATTTGTATCCCGAAGAAAGGCCTAGATGTGAGTAAATGAATTACATGTTTTGACTGACTCTTCAGGCTCTTACTTAGGCTAAGCCCTACTTAATCTTGAACATGTTAAACGTTACGGCTTACGCATGCCGTCGCGTTACGTACAATGTACATCGCGTACATGTAGGGTAGGGAGGCTCATGAATTTTTAAGCTATTTCTTTGGAAAGAGATTCATATACGGAAGCCAGTAATTCTTCCCTTCAGAATGTTAGTCATCAGAAAGCAAAAACATGCCCAGACATGCCAGACAAGTTCAGTTTAGCCTTTACTAAGGCCTAGCAAGTACTACATGTAATTTTAAGTAGCATACCTCAGAAGGAAATAAATCAAGTCGTTTACTAAAACACTTAGGCCTACAAAGTCACTCAGAATGTTTTTAGACCGGTCTCATAGGGTTTGTGCTCAGGGTGTGAAGTGCGTCCTTATATCACACTGTATATTTTATATATGGAACTCTTTCTATTTGAGGTGATTTCTTTTGTTTTCTTGAAGTGGCGTTAAAAGGGATGTCATAAGAAACATTTTGATTGCCTCAAAATTCCAAAATTTCCAAGAGTGATGAATTAATGCAAATTATATGCCAGACAAACAGTAATAGTTTGAAATCAATTCTGGTGATATTTCCATGTCAAAGAACAAAGGACAGATGTAACAGGCACACATCAGGGACTGGCCTGATAAATTTGAAGTGTTTTCTGGATAAACACCTCAATATTTTCCTTTTTTAAATTTGACTTTTTAGGACATGTTATCACTTTCTGATTGCTAGTAAACCACTGCAAGGGAAAATGGTGTACGTGTATGGAACTCTTACCCATGTACCATAGCTAAATACCTCAACATGTCTGAATCAAAATCCTCGTCTTTCACCCCAAAAATTACTGAAACTCTCTAATAGAACCGATGTAGGATTCAGTGTGAATCAAAGATTCTAGCAATGATGGTGATCTACCTTTGGGAAGAAAAGAAAAAAATCCTGTTAAAGTGAGAAATCCTCCTGGATGGGTGTAGTGGGTCTAGGTTTCAAACACTAATCACAGAAAAAAATCTTGAGTTTGGAAATGAACAGATTCCTTAATACATGTATGTGAGATGAAGCAATATTGTGCATGAGAGTCACTTTTTACATGTACGGCAACCGATCACCAAAAATATGGCGTGCATGGCAATTACATTACCATTTACATTATCAATGAGACAACCTTAAACTAGTGTGTTACATGTCATCAGCTGGCTTATGGTCAATAAAATCTAAAGGATGTGAAAATGAAAATGTTTTCTTAATGTTCTCAGGTTGTCTCAATTTCTTGAAGCTGTGCAGGATCAAGTACTATAACTTCTGTCTTTTCCACTCCGTGCAGGTAAGCATCGGAGTAAACTATTAAGATTTTTTCAGCCATTGGTGAGTGCATTTGCTGTTCACCTGTTTGGTAATCAACATCTTCAGCTTGCACTATGCCAAGAGGCACCCTCCTCTTTTTTTCATTTGAGAGTGGGCATGAGGTCCTGCTCAGCCTAAGACATATCTCGCGATATGTCAAACGTTGTAAGCTATTTCCGCTGAATGAAAGAGATTTATACCATCTATGGTAGTATACCTTGATGAAAAAGACCACTGTATATGGATGAGACCATTCAGACGTTGTCAATCTCGGCAAGAAATGGAACAAGATGTTAGGAACAGAAGAACCTGAATAAGCCTGTTTAGACCGATTAAAGTTTACTTGAAACAGCCCCTCGTGGCTATTAGAATATTTTATGAAAGGAGGAACAGGGAGGCTGGTCATCGCATTTGTTGTTTACTTGTTGGGTACTCAACGTCTTTCAGCTTGCACAATGCAAAGAGGCACCCTTCAGACTCACTGTTTTTTAATATTTTTTTTTTCTGATGGTCACAATTGACAGCACCCAGAGTTTTTCATCCAGACTATTTGTTTTGCTGTATTTCACGGCTATACCCTTGTAACGGGGAGAACGCAGATTCCTGACACCACTTTTTGAAAAACCAGATCTTGAAACATGTTGAACTTTACAAGAGCATAAATGTTGGGCCCAGATCTTTTTATGTAAAATTTTGTCAGAAAAATGAGGACGAAGTTTTACAACACCCCGTAGACTTTGTGGTGCACAGCCACGAAATGGGTGTCTGAAAATGCATCAATTCGCAATTTGCACTCACACGGGTGCTTTCTTGAAGAGAAAATGTTCAAGAAAAATCTAGAAGACGGTGAAAGATGCAGATTTTTTAAGTTCCTGGTAAGAAGGCTCATTTTTGTTGCTTTTCACATCGCAGAGGAATTTTATGGCCCAAACAGGAGATCCCACCGGCACGGGCAAAGGAGGTGATTCTGTCTTCAGGTAAGTGAACAAATTATGCCAGCCCAGCAACAGCATTCACAAATGTAAATTTATCAGGTCAGATTCAGTTGCCTCAAGCCATAGAAACAGTTTTGCTTCCTAGTTCCTTACCAATGTGAAATTGGAAATAAAGAAAAGTAAGGCCATTTTTAGTTTGAATATGATGCGATGCAGAAATATGCAGCATGCTTATCGACGCATGCAGCTAGTTAGTACCCTTTAGATTGTGATATCATTTGAGTTTTTATTCATTTTGGTCCCCTCGAGTTCAGAATCTGCATAATCCAGTTCTTCCCCCCCCCACGGACTAAAAAGAACGACCCTGTTAGACCTTGAGATCTGGAGGTCTCAACTGGTTACTTTGTGGTACAGTACATCTCCTCTGACTTGTCCTCAGACTTGTGTAGAGAGAACTGTTGGGTGATGTAGGCCGCACCAGCTGAAAAGGGTGTGACCAATAGACCCCAACGATATTGTACTTCAACGGCCAGTTGTGTTTCACTTTACCACTGATGAGAGGACATTGTACTTCCTGCAGTTTAACTGTTCCCCAGTGTGCCAGGCACTGGCATTGTACCACTGAGGACTACAAACTGACCACCGAGGACATGGTAACCTCCCTCGCTCCCTTTGTGTTTGGTTCTGTACGGTAAACAGAGACACATTGGCATTTAGCTCTCGGAATCTCCGAGCACTGCAGTGCAGGGCCCAATTTCACGGCACTGCTTTACTGCAAGCAAAAAATCGGTGCTTACCGTTGCTGACAATTCTGAGCTTACGCCGAATGTATTTCACGGGTTAGCGAAGAACTTTGGCTTGTACGCATGTGTACATCCCGTAACTAAGGATTCTGTGCCTAAAAAAGTTAGCGCAGAATTTTTCTGCTAGCGGGGTTAGCACAGAATAGAGATCGAAAGCGCGGATTTCTGCAGTAAGCAGCGCCTTATTATTGGGCCCTGATCTGTGTGAAAACAGATTGAGTGCCGAGCATGATCATTTGCAATGACGTTTGCTTACATAATACAGCAAGCTTTACGGCGACCAAGCCCGCTTCTTCGAGATGGAGACGGCACCCCGCATCAAACACACCCGGCTGGGTGCTGTGTCAATGGTCAACAATGGAGACAACATGCATGGATCACAGGTCAGTTTAACCAAGCGAAGAGTGTGCCAGATAAGTGATAAGTTTTGCCGGCTTGAGTCACAGCGGGAAAGTGATTCAACTCACCTCAAAAGTAGATAGCCTGACGTTTTGATCCTAGGAGAATCTTTCTCGAAAGCAACAAGGGGAATGCAAATGAACCAAATTCATGCGTCTGCCGGGTTCTCTTTTGCTACATGCAGTTCTTCTTCACCCTCGCGGAGAACCTTGACTACCTAGATGGCAAGCATACAGTGTTCGGCGAAGTAACCGAGGGGTTGGATGTACTGACTAAAATCAACGAGGCTCTGGTTGACAAGGAAAACAGACCCTATCAAGACATCAGGTCGGTTCAAGACCCAATAAATTTAGAGATGGTCCTGGATGAAACCCTTAGGAATTGAAATTCCAGTCTTGGAATCTCGTCAGAAGAGTCAATGTTGTATTCAGAGTATGCCGCATGATGTGTATCCATTTGGACTGGCAGGTTAAAATCTTAGCAAGCTGGGTGGTGTTTTGGTTGAAACATCTGCCCCAGTAGGTGGGACGTCACAGGTTCGAAGCCCATATGAGCAAGCTCGTGACCTTTGCTCATGAATGTGCTGTCACTGAGAACTCTGTGCTTATAAATATCACATCCCGGAAGTGTGAAACGTAATATTTAAAGTGTGTATTACCTGACGTGTGACAAATTTATGTGACATGCGTTTTCATATGGCAAACATTTTACAATTGAAACATTGAGTAGGTGCTTATGTTTCATGTAGGGACTTTGATGTTTCAATAAAGATCTATTAAAAGAACAGAATGTCTTGCTCCAAGGTACAAGGCCTTAAAGTGTATGGGGTATTGCAACTTTATAGCTGGACAAACCAGCCCCATCCTCATGGATGTAGAGCTATGTCCGCAAAGATGTCAACTGGAGTGACTTACTTCCAAGGAAGATTTACATCAGATAACAACAGGGGATGTAAAAAGTTTACGTACACTCGGTCTGGAAATGTTTAATTATAATTATAAAAATCCCTAACCCTACATTGTACTACAGATTACTAGTTGTAGTAAAATGTAGTATTCAGCCCTGCCGCTTGTAAGAGGACATGACCTTATTGTTCTCTGAAGCCATAAAATACAATAGATAAGACAATGTACCATACAGTGCTGTGGCACTATGAATGCATGGCTTTATTGTTCTCTGTACGAGTAACAATGGAAGTAACCTAGCCAGAAGTAGTAATCTGTAGCGCTAGGTCCTTCAGGCTCAGGCTATTACTTAGTATTTTGTAGTACTGAGTAGTAAATCGTATTGAAATTGGGGGATTTGGGACTGCTAGGGTTAATCCTTTATTTTTAAATTCAAGCAAATAAAGTGAATGTGCTGCTTGATCCTCCGCAGAAAAAGAACGGTTATCAAGAATTGATAACCGTTCTGTATTAAAAGACTCGCACCGCCAAGCATATTGTTTGGCTTCTCAGTACTACAAAATACTAAGTAATAGCCTGAGCCTGAAGGACCTAGCGCTACAAAATACTACTTCTGGGGGTTAGGGTTAAAGTGCAGTAGAGGCTCTGATGTAGCCAGAATAG
>NW_019091428.1:132068-186829 GCF_001949145.1 Acanthaster planci
ATACATGCTCACCAGTGACTGTGGGCATTTGTGCACATTTGTGCTGTAAAACCAAAGGAGGGTTAAAGTAAGCATCTGCTGTACGTATCTGCACACAATGTTACATTGGTGGCATGGAGCCAAACCAAATGCGCATTTACTGATTATGTTTTTTAGGTTTTTTGGCATATCAGCTTTGTTGCCTCATAATTTTAAAATACAGACGTATGCAAATAGCTGTGCAAAAGCCCTGGAAAATTTCATTTTCCTCTTGGTTTGTAGACAATCATGGATGTACCCAGAAGGCTTCACTTGGTGCATTGAGTCAGTACTCCAGTTGCTGTAGGGATTTATCAGGAAAGTTCCAGGGAACCAATCGCCAAATTTTATAACTGTACGCAAGTCAGGTGTATTCCTGTAAGGTTCTCCGTCATTCTTTTAAATGTTTCGTTTGTGGTTGACTCTCAGAGCGGCAGGATAGGAGCTGATGAGAATATCGACGACACGGAAGGAAAAACAGTGGAAGAAGTGCAAGAGATGAGCAAGGAACAGGAGGCCAAGGCCAGGGCACAAATCTTGGAAATGGTGAGAGCTTTTAATAATGGCTGGTAAAACCTGGGACCCGATGAAGACAAACCTTTGTCAAACCACTTCCACTTAATGCATAGGCCTGCCACTTTTCTTATTGTTTTTGACTTTGTTTTAGATCTCGATCACAGGGCATATGGGTAATTCCAGCAATTAAGGGTCCAAAAGTGTGACATTTTCATGTCCTTGTTACTTCTGACCTTTGTTATTTGACATGGAAAAAACACCGGAATTTATTTCAAACTGTTGCTATTTGTTTGGCAGGTAATTTGCATTAATTCATCTCTCTTGGAAATTAGAACATATGTTCTGAACTTACAAAATCATATGTCATATGTGACAGGGACACAAAGAAAAAATGGACCCCTAATATCGGGAATTACCCATGCGTCTTTTTAACCAGATGCTTTTGAGTGGGTAAGAGATGGTAGAGAAATTTCACTCACTGCTGCAAAGGAACAGTTGCACATCCGCAAAGAGATTTCTGATGGCAAAATCACCAGTTCACACCTATTCTTCTGACATGAATGTACTCTGTAGCTTCTCAAATTGACCGAGGTAATTCAATCCTGTTTAATAGGTCGGGGATCTACCGGATGCAGACATCAAGCCCCCAGACAACGTCCTCTTTGTCTGTAAGCTGAATCCTGTCACCACGTCCGAGGACCTGGAGATCATCTTCTCCAGATTTGGCCAGATCAACAGGTACGGCATCCATAGAATACCAGTGTTTGTCCCAGGCATTTTAGTTTAGTCTGGTTACGATCCGTTATTGTTCTGACACGGCGCTTCCCAATTGGATTCTCAAAATCAGTAGTTGAAGTGAGATCAGTGGAATTAAAAAAAAGAAATTTATGTAACATCCTGCTGAAGAGATTAGCGATACAAGTTGTGACTTCTCATGTTGGCAACTGTAATTTGACAGTTGTGAGGCCTGCATTCTTCTTTATTGGACAGCTGTGAGGTGATCAGCGACCAGAAGACGGGCGAGTCCTTGCAGTATGCGTTCGTAGAGTTTGACAGGGTGAGTTGCAGTTTACAAGAGTGATTTTAGATTTCTTAGCACAATGCAGGTAACTGAAACCTATCAGGCGGCCATCTTGATCTGGTTTCCAGACACTGCAATTCCGTACATTTTGACAGGGTGAGTTGGAGTTTACAAGAGTGATTTAGATTTCTAAGCACAGTACGGATGTCTGTTACGTATTGGTAGGCTGGTAAATGCATCAGACAGCCATTTTGGTCTGGTTTCCAGACACTGCAATTCCATAGAGTTTGAGAGGGTGAGTGCAGTCATTAGAATGACTTCAGCTTTCTCGGTGCATTTATTTGTAGCGTATTGGTAGGTTGGTAAAGCCTTTTGGACCGCCATCTTGGTCTGGTTCCCAGAAACTGTGTTCTTCCAAAGAACTGAATCAAAATGGCTTGCAAGCCTAAAATTATATTCTTGCTTTTGCCTGGGGGAAAAATGCATTGCATAAATTTTATTTTCGAGATTTTGCTAAATTTTATATAACGTTTATCACCTTTTTTGAAAAAAATCATCACTTTGTCAGGTAGAAGATTGTGAAAGTGCCTACTTCAAGATGGACAATGTCCTCATCGATGACCGACGCATACATGTAGACTTCAGCCAGTCCGTGGCAAAGGTCAACTTTAAGGGCAAAGGTCAGCATCCATATTTTACACACTTTGATATCTTTACAACAATTTTCAGCTGTCTGACACTATGAAAGGGAGGTGGTTTCAAATTCAAGACAAGCCTTGGTTACATTTTCGTTTGGCTGACTGTAGTACACTTTTTCAAATGTTCATTGGATGTAGAATTCAGCTTCACTCCGTGTTCATTTGCTGGACTAAATGTCGGGTAAAAGTAAATCTGGCATTTTTTCCAGAACTCCCCTTCGTCTCCAGCTGTGTCTCACTCCCCAGAAGTGTGTCAAAATGTTTAGTGAGCAAGCCAAACAAAAGACTCTTAAGTCCTTTGTTAAGTCAGGTAGGCTTGCGGTTGCACCATGTACAAGAAAATATCTCTTTTATGAGTGTTTGGTTCTGAGAGGAACTGATGGTGAACACTGAATGTTCCAAACAGTGTGCTCTGTGCGTCTTCAGGAGGGTGACTGATGAACAGAGCATACTGTTCGGAACGCCGAGTGTCCACCATCGGTTCTTCTCAGAACCACGCATTCATAAAAGAGATATTTTCTTGTACATGGTGCAACCGCAAGCCTACCTAACTTAGTACTTCGACCATGCATAGCTTCAAGTCTTATCAAGTTCTTTGTTGCAACAAAGGATCCTTCACTGAGACTGTTGTCTGATTTAGGGTGTGAAATTCTTAAGCTAGAGACTGAAGCCAGATTTGGATATGGACCCACGATTTGAAAAGAGGCAATAGTCTTTCTTTCATGTGGTTTGTTTGTCGTCGGTATTTGCTCAAGTGATTCTTTTTTTTTTACCGCACAGGGCCCTTGCAGATGCCTCAGGACAGCTCCGACAAGAAGCCCAAATTTGCATTGAAAGACAAATCCTGGAAGCAGGAGTGAGTTTGTTTTGTCACAGTATCATGGTCTACTCCTTCCTATCCAAGTCTCCCTTGAAACTGGTATAGATTAAGCATGAGGAATCAAACTCACCTAGGGAGGCAGTGCTGGCAGAGTTGTTTAAAGGAGAAGGGATAAGTGCTTGGACACACAAAGGATTTGGGGAGCAAGAGGTGCAAATATTTGCGATAGGACTCAGACCAGTAGCCCAAGCCCTTTTGCGGGCAGTGGACATTTTGGGCATACCTTTTTATGCAAGCACATTTCGTCTCAGTCGAATGTTACTCCTAACACACTGTCTAGTTTGTCAAGTTCAATTTCTGCCGAACTTCTTCACAGTTTGATAACAATGTGATTTTGCCAAGTCCGAAGGATCTCTTATTAACGAGGCTCAACTGTAAATGTTGGCCTTTCAAAAGACTTAATTGCAACACTGTTGGTGACACTGTCTGTCTGCATCCACTTGCAGTGCTATAGACATATACAGTGACCATGGTAGTGCCATCATGGGTCATTTGCTGTGGCCTCCGCCAGCACTGTGATAACTATCCATATGCTCAGTACTAAAAGTTATTACTACAATTCAATTTTTAAAATACTCTCAGAGCCTTACTCCGAGCCTAAAAGAAATATTTTGTTGAAACAGACTTCATTTTTTGAACTTTTATTTAAAAACCAAGTTTTTTGGGGGGCGGATATATTTAAACTTCAACCAAATTTGTTTTTAATCTCATGTATTTTCAACAAGGACCTTTCCAGTGCAGTTTTCAATAAGAACAGTTAGCACTGATGCGATGCATTGTACGGAGCTGCTGTTCTGTAACAGTTGCTCCAGTGCAAAACCCAGCAAAATGCTGCGGCCATTATCAAGGAGGGCGTCAGGAATGTCCCGTGAAACATCACTGGATCGGTCTTTACCATTGCTTATACTGCACTGTGGTAGATTTTGGTAAATTCGCAAAGGGCACCCAGCAAAAAAATGTGAGGATCATTGCTTTGAATCATTCATGGGCTCAACAGGTGAATAGGACTTGAAGTTTTGAGGGGATGAATTGTGTATAATAATCACAGGAAACAGTATGACCTCATTCTGGAAGGAGATGACTTGGAACCCCCTTCCCATCATGCCTCAGCCTCGCGGAAGAGACGACAAGATTCCAGTGACGAGTCAAGCGGCAGGAGAGATAACGGATCAAGCAGAAAAATAAAGGTTGCCCCTTAGAATCGTTTCCAAGACCACATCAAGGGAGTGAAAATACGTCCTCCCAATGCTTCTTTTCTCTCTACCACTCAAATGAATTGAAACCAGCACGCAGCCCACTGAATACGTTCAGTTTCCTAATGTTATGAAGTTTTCATAAAATCTGCTAATTTCATAATGCTCGTCATTTGCAAAGAGCCTATTCGCACAACTTGTGCAAGAATGAATCCTCCCCATTATGCTGAGAAAGAAAGAGTGCCTGAGTTTCTGAATTTTTTGACTGCTCAGGTTCATTCTAGAAATGTCAGTTGCCAAGTAATATTTAAATTTATAACCCAATTTTTGCTAATTTTTGTTCATGCTGGATGGTGGAACATGTTTACCTGGGGCTCATTAAAATAGGCCAGTGCATGAAAGTTGCATTGAGCATATAAGAAACATGCGTCAAGTATCACCATGGCAATATTTTGAGTATGTTGCCCAGTCAGGCAAGATATTGCCCAGTTGGGCAATATGCTCAATGCTTCTCGACTGTTACAGTGCCCTCTTAGAGGTTAAACTCTTTGTAACACTAGAAATGATGACTTTGTGGAGTATAGGGTGTCGCAAATCACAGCCTTCCACATTTATAGGTAATAGTCCCTCTTGGGGTCATTTGTAGTCCTAAAGGGGCAAAGACGTGCACTATTAATTTCATTACCAGTCAATATTTGTATTAACCCCCAGTTGGTTTATATTTTCAGGTGAAAGCAAGGAAGCGCAGGGAGAGTAGTACAGGTAGTGAAGGTAGCGACTATGACCGCAGCAGGCGGCAGAAAAAGGACAAGCGCAGAAAGCACGACAGTTCCAGCGATGAAGATGCATTCAGGGACAGACACAGGGAGAAACACAGGGACAAGGATAGGGACAGAGACCATGGGGAGAAAAGGCAAAGTGACAGAAGGGATGACAGAGACGGAAGGGGGAGAGACACACGTAGAGACAGAGAAAGAGATAGAGGGAGGGGTGACCGGGAGAGGGACAGAGATAGGAGGAGGGACCGGGAGGCAGACAGGGATGACAGACGCAGGAAAGATGAGGAAAGAGACAGGGCGAGAGATAGAGGTAGAGAAAGGGACAGAGACAGGGATAGGCACCGTGATAGAAGATAGTGTTTGCTTTGGTTTGTGAAAAATGAAAGTCAGAGTGTCAAACAAAGGGTTTTAAGATTTTTGAGAAGTTGAAGGGGGTACTCGTCCTGATCTCCTCGAAGTTTCTCATGTATTTTTTAAGCAGTCCGATCGACAGAACATTTCCAAATGGGGAGACAGATCATGCATCTTTGTAATCAGGTCTGTCAAAGTGGATGTGGGGCAAAGGACTCCTATTTTGATACGTATAGGAGTCAAATGCCATGTCTGCTGTTTTTACCGACTATGATGCGAAGACCTTGGCACTGGACTTTTTGGAGGGAAATGTTGTATTTTTGTACAGTAGTTTTGTTTTTGTAATGAGTTGTGGTAAATGTACAGGTGATACGGAGCATTGCTCTTCTGTTGTTAAGATAAATTTAAATGTCACTCGTTTTGATTCCATGTGGCAGATGTCCACAGTGTATATTCAGAGCACTCTTTTGCGTGGGTAGGCGTCTATTGCTCTGACAGGACAATTTTGTTTGTCAAGAAAGTTGAGAATGAGATCGAGTTGTGGGGGCAGAATTGTTCCCAACATCCGTTTCAAAATGTATGTAGTCCCCACAACTGTAGATCAAGCATGTATGATCTTGTATTCAACGCCATGAAGTATGTGATACCAAACAGGTTATGTTTTAGGAGAGATGTCTCATTTGATAAGCTCACTTTCTATTTAGTTTTTGGATTGAAAAGTTGGTTCTGCTGACGTCTGATGCGCTGGAAGGGCATAGACTTTCTCGGAGGCATTTCTCATCGTGCAGTTTGTATTGTTTAAAATGTAGTTTCTGCTTCAAGTCGATGGAGTTTCTAATGCATCTTGATTTGTATTGGAATTTCTTCAGTTACCTTCTCGCAGTCATTTTCTGTGCCCTTTTCTGAGCATGCCAATCCATCTCATCTTTTGGTGGTTTTATTGACACTTTTTTAACAGGTGTGTAAACTTTTCCTACGTTCCTGAATAATCTGGCCAAAAGTGTCACAGTCTACTGATCTGCCTGCAACTTTAATTATACAAAATTTCATATTTTGTATGAGCTTTAGAATTGTTCTTCAATACCTCAGCCAAATCTAGAGCGTTTTTTACTCCCTTTTGTAACATGTATTAGGTTGTTACCATTGGAAATAAATACTACTGAAGTGAGTTAAAGTTTTCTTCATCAAGTGCTAGCTCATGAAAGCTTTTTCTGTACTTATTAATCTCCCCCCCCAAAAAAAACCCAGTCCACTGGAGATTTTTCTCTTCACACTGAAAACGACATTCCCCACCATCAAACTCCGATCATGATGATCTGCCAACAAGATTACATGAAGTAACATAAGAAGTGGTAAAAGTAGAGCACAGAAGAATTTCTGTAGAGCCAACAATGCACAAGTCTCCAAGAAAAACTTTGAAAGAGAGAGAGGGGGCACTCGAGGGTGTAGGCAAACAAGGGGGCATGGGGGAAACTCGGAATATAATGGTGTGTAATGAACGTAAGCCTATCCCCTGTGAAAATTCTTGGATTTTATAAAACTCCGTATGTATGCCCTTGCGGTTTTGTTTGTTTGTTTTCTTTTTTCTTTTCTTTTTTCTTTCTTTTTTTGTAATGTTTTCTCTGTTGATCCGTTTTCTAAGACTGCGTATGTTATTTGCTGAGGCACAAGATTGACTGGACACGCCCACGTAGGCAGCCCAGGAATCGGACAGCGAGACGACTTAAACAAGTCTATTTTCAGTTGTTTTTCATTCAAGAAGTAAAATCCATACACTTGCGGGTGTTCGTGAGAAACGTTTGTTAAATTAGATTCATCCAGCAAAATTTGTCTTGAAAGAAAAAAATGTATGCTGAATCGTCAGAATTCTCAGTGCTGTGTGTCATCCATATTCATCCTTTCTTGTTGTATTTTACTATTTGCTTACAGTTACGTGGGAAAGTAACGAATGAATGTGTTTAAACTCATTTTACTGCATGGAGTCTAAGTTACATATCAATCAGTGAAAGTTTTCCTCCAAATCAGAAAGACCTGACGTTAGGTCCGACAGATTTACGTGGCATTCTAGAACGAAAAAAGTGACCGGATGTTCACCACCCACTGAAGAAAGTACACAACCGGTACGTTGACCATGAAAAAAAAAACCATAGAGCAAGGAAATAGACAAATCATAGAGTTAAGAAGGATTTGGGGGGATTGTTAGGGATGTGAGGACATGCTTTTCGATCAAACCATGGAGGTAGAATGATCAAACCATGAGCAAGGGAGGTAGGTTGCTCCCCTACCCTAGTGTATTGTAGGGTTCGTCATTCGCCATTTCCCCATGATGTAGAGCCTGAAAGTTGACCCCTGATGGCGTGCTTCCGGAATTCTTAGACTGGAAAAATAATGTGCAAAAATTTTAGAGGTTGTGATATTTTTCGGTCAGCAACTTCTAACAAATCAAACTCAGAAAAAGGGCTTTGGAAAATATTTGCTTGTGAGTTGCATATCAATTTATAGGAAATGAAAAATTACCTGATTTTAAAGAGAAATATCCTGCCAAAAACTGACCTCTCACTTCTGAACATCTATGATTAGGGGCCTACAACAGTGCAATACGGCAGTCTCATACACAGATGAACATTTACAGTTTGAAATTTTATGGTTGTCTGTTGGTAAAAGCCAAAATAAAACAGATGAAAATATTTTTACAGACTTTTTAAATCCATAAGGTGGACCTAATAAACTTTTAAAAAATATTTCATCTAACTTTTGCTGACAAAAACTGCATCATGTCAACTCATTGGAATGTGGAACCCATCGACTGCAGGTACATATAGGTAAATCTTTGCAACGTTGTACAATCTCGTTTTCACATGAGCACAGGGAGTGAAAACATTAAACAAACGTGCAAAGAGACCTAGGACAATATCACCGGAAGTGGAAGGTCGTTAATGAAATTTGTTTTTTACACATGTCCAGGTGACTTTTCCTGCATATTACTTGAGGAAGACAAAGGAAAAATTCCAACCGGAGTGTTTTATGGGACAAAATATTGTCCCCATAGCGCAAATCAATCTCACTGCTGTTCAGTGGAATCTTGCGTCTCTCCTGACCAAACTTGGATGTATACATCCAAAATCCCTTGTTGTTTTTTAAAATGATACAGGAACGGACCAGGCCATGCACGAGTTATGAGCTGTCCATGATCATGAAGGTTTCACAGCCTGTCCAGAACGGGGAAAAGTGCTGAACATGCTGGAACAGGAGGACCGCAACTGCCTGGCCAGACTCCCCTCACGGAAGACGGCGCTGGTCGTGCTTATCGGGATCGCAGTGACTGTGACGCTGACGCTGGTCCACCTGAGCGGCCAGTGGGTGGGCCAGCGTGTTTTTAAGCCGGTGCACGAGCCGAGCCTAGCCCACCGCAGCAAGCAGCTGTTGTCACAGAAAGTGCTCAGGGAGCCAGCAAAGATCTCCTGGAAAGACCGGCAAGATGAGGACTTGAAGAGCAGAAATAAGGAAGGCACAGGTAGAAACACTTCCAGTGTTGTGTTTAGAATTATTTTCTAAATACAAGTATTTCAGACAGTTTACCCATTCGCATTGGTTGACAGCACATCACATGGTTTGATTACGTACATGTATACTGCTGACACAATTACCGACCGGTTTTAAAAACATTAGTCTAGTTTCAAGTGGAATTTTGACTCCTTGATGGCCTCAAACCCTCGTACATGGCAGTCGTTAGCCTAATAATCTGAACTTAAGCATGCCAAGTGTGGCAAATGAGCCTGAACTTTTATGCAGTGTAAGTTTCGCTCAGCTTGGGCATTGCTGTGTTGTACACCGCATGTCACTATAGCACTGTGCCTGCGACTTTCCACATGTACAAAAGGGGTTTTTCACTCAGGTGATAGTTGACGGTCAGTTTTCAGTTTACACAGATGTTCATGGAAATGCACGCGCCTTCAAAGTTTTTCAGAATTCTGCGCACATGAACTTGCCAATAGAAAGACCAGTGTTGTAGTCACGTCACCAATGTTGAGTCTGAGTCCCGAGTCTCAAGTCCTGAGTTCAAGTCTTGAGTCACAAACCTCGAGTCTGAGTCATTATCCAATGTGATTTGAGTCGAGTCCAAAGGTGTGACTCGAGTCCAACTCGAGTCAGAGTCCTGGACTCGAGTCATACAACACTGAGAAAGACGCATGTATCAACAATGCATGCACCACTGCAGACTCAGAACGTTTCCTGAATTGCCGTTGACTGTGAAGTGATATCACATGAAACACCTCTATAGATATGGTGAGAGGGTGTTTACAGTTAAATGCATGGTGGAAAGTGATGTCACTGGACTTGACACTTTTGCCAATACAAGTGTAGTTCATTCATCATGTTCACTTCTTGTTGTTTGTTAAAAAGATGAGCCTTCGTCGCACCAACTTAAAGGTGGTTTTGCCAAAGAAGAACGTACCTCAGGGAGCATGGACTCTTCAAAGAGACCTTTACCGTCATTAAACAGTATTATTGGAGAGAGGCCGGGACAAAACTTGTCAGCAGTAAACAATGTAGGGCTCCTCAGTGTTCCCTCCAGGGGCCAGACTGAGCACTCTTTTCCACCACCTACGAGGAAGAGAGTGGATCAGATAACTGCTCTGTTGGACCCAAAGATTGGCCAGTCTGTGGTCCCAACAGAGAAGCTTCTTCAAGGCACCATACGGAGAGAGAGGGTACCAGCCGCCACTGAAAAACTGTCAGGAGAGATGAAGTGGTCAAGGAGAAATGTGTATGACTTCAATGATCGGGACCGCAATGCTTTTCGGGGTCTTCGACTCCGGAACAAGAACGACCGAGTTTGGAAGGTACTCACAAATTATATTTTGTTTAGCGTTTTTAGAAATATTTTTTTAGATTCAATCGCAATCATTCATGATGTAATTAATGTACAATTGCTTTCTGACTCGAATTTCACGTTCTCTCCGACAGAGCAAAGAAGCTATAATCTTCAACCGGGTCGGAAAATGTGGCAGTCGCACCATAATTGGAATCCTGCGCAAGCTGTCAGACCTCAACAATTTCAATCTGGTGTCCTCGACTGTGTATAACTCAACAGCCATCAGTACAGAGTGGCAAGTAGGTAGAAAGACCAAGGGTAGATCCGGGTGGGCTAACAGGCCACCCCCCCTCAAAAAAAGAGGACCAAAAGTATTTTTTGTAATATTTATGAGAGAAAGGCAAATGTTTTGGTCTTTTTTTTTATTCCCCATCCTTCGAAAAGCCCCCCAAATCTAGTCTCATCCCTCAGAGAGCCCACAAAGGATTACATGAAAAAATTTCCACATTTTTGGCAAAAGCAGGCCAAGTAAACTTGTAAGCTGTTATCTGGAAAGGGATTATGATTTGCACCAGGACAATGTGTATTCAGCATTTTTCATTGCCGGGAAATACGTTGGATCTCTCAAACATTAAGATTACGTGCATACTTCCGCCTGCCTTGGTCACATTTAGGCCAACATGTCTTTGTAAAAATGAGCATTTCACAAGAACAGTATGTTAAGTTTCTATGAAATTGACATCAAAATAACCTTAAGACATCAGTAGAATACATGTAACTCCTGAAGGCCCCACCATTTCAAAAAAATGGTTTGCGATATCGGAGATGATGCAGGGGCAGACTAACTCCTAGGGTAAGCTCAGGGGGGAGCTTTCCAGAGAAGTTGCCTGCATCAAATTTTGTCGTATTTGGATTTTTCTCTGCAGTCCTACATTGTGAAAGTCATGGAGCGCGTCAAGACACCGTACCTGTTTCAGAGACATCTGCATTTTGTCGACTTCACAGAGTGAGTGAAAGACGAGTTTTGTCTCCTGACGACCAAACGGCAGTTTGGGATTCATAGAATAACCCCCCCTTCCTGTTTGTTTTTCTTTTGTTTAAGCTGCCGCTCACAAGATAATTTCATTTTTCTTTTATTTTTACCTTTAACTTTCTCTGTAGATTTAATGCAAGGCAGCCAATGTACATCAATGTTATAAGAGATCCACTATCACGCTTTGTGTCCAATTACTACTTCAAACGCTTTGGGGATGGGCGGAGCAACCAGAACTTTAAGGGGTCCAAGGAGGCAAAGTACAGAGTGAGTAGATGAATTTGAATAATTTTAATACCAGATTTGACCTTTGCAAGTTCCCACCCCCAACCCAACAGTGTACAGCAGGAAAAAAGAGACTGGCCGCTCAGTTCCTGCCTCCAGAGTTTTACAGAATGAGATTGGAGGGACCAGGCAGGAACAGTCTACTCACCTCCCTGGTATGCGAAAATTGAACATATCAGAAGGGGCGTATTTAAACCAGTGAAGTCAGTGACAGTGTTGGCCCAAGGGGATGTCATTGCTAGCTAACAAAGCGCCCTCTTTCATCCGTGCATGGAACCAATAGTCTCCAGGAACAAGTGTCCCCTATTAAGTGAAAACTACTCTTAATGTGTTGAGTTGTGTTAAGCGGTACTACAGTACGTCGTTCCTCAGTAGACCTTATGTTTGAGTTGGTCATATTGAAATTGAAAGTGAGGTTAACTTTTCATTTAAGGATCCTGACAGCATCAAGAACAAATTCTAAAATAGTCTGATACCATCCCACTCAGTAGTTAACTATTTATTAAACAGATTCAGTGAACATGATCAAAAATGGCTTCCCCAGGAACAAGGTCCATTCTGATTGGTCAATTCATGGCATTAACTACAGTATGTGATATTATACTGTATATCCCGGTCCATATTGCACCCTGTGTTTTGCACTGTTCTCATTCTGGATATCGCTCTGTTTTATGCTCACATGAAACGCACGACTGCATAATTCCCCTGTTAATTCGAAAGCAGCGCGTCTGCACGTTTCAACATGTGCACTCTCATGACACTTCCCTGTTCACGGTTTATTCTGATTGTTTTCAGGAAATTAAGAATGTTGGCTTTAATGAAAAAGGTAAAAAATGTCAATCGTTAATGCAGGTGCTACCGTCTTGTTTTCAACCGGAGGAAAATATAATTAATTGTAGTGCTCACTAGTGAATGAAAATCGCAGAACTACCTGTTACTGTTATTTGGCGTGTGCACGTTTGGAATATTTTATGTGTGTGTGTAAACCACATACATGTATATATGTTTTTCCAATGCTCGCAGGGTAACTAATAAACACCTGTTCTTTGCCCTTAGTCGGTCACCGAGTGCATCATAAAGGGTTACAAAGAGTGTGTGCGGTCTGGCAGCTTCTATATCATTCCCTTCTTTTGCGGCCAGCGAAAAGAGTGCCGGTAAGATGTTGTCACGCTTCACCTGTGCCAGTAGATCAAGGGGGAAATGCCGATGCATGACAGGACGATGCATTTTGACTCACTTTATGCAATGCCACTAGTCATGGCCAATGGACAAGATGAGGCTGGTAGACGCATGAGTGTCTCTTAGACACTCTCCAGCATTGTTCTTGTACTCCTCTTTGATAACGTATTTTTGATAATCACTCATACTCAGAGTGAAACTCTTTTACTCATTAAGATGAAGTGCTCATGCACATTTGAAATGAACTCATGCTCTCCTTTGCAAAGTGAAAGACTCATACTCAAAGTGAAACACTCATACTCAAAGTGAAACACTTTTACTCATTAAGATGAAGTGCTCATGCACATTGAAATGAACTCATGCTCCTTTGCAAAGTGAGAGACTCATACTCAAAGTATAACACTTTTACTCATTAAGATGAAGTGCTCATGCTCATTGAAATGAACTTGTGCTCGTAGACAGAGTGAAAGACTCATACTCGTGGCAATGCAGTCATACTCATAGTAATGTGCTCATTCTCAAAAAAGTACTGACACTCAACTTGAACAGTGCCTTACTGGCCTCATTAGACAGCTGCTTCTGTTGTTCAGATGTACAGTATAAGCAACTTCATAAACTTGGAAACCATGCTTCTTGAAGCTAGACAAATACCGAAACCTGGATTTCAAATGCCCACTGAAACTCTGCCGCAGTGCCACTTCAGTTGTCACTACTTCTGCAACCCTTTTTCTCCCCCCCCCCACCCTCCCGATCACTCCTCAAACGAACCGCAGACGGCCGTCGCAGTGGGCCCTGGACGAAGCCAAATTGAATGTGGAGAAACACTTTGTTGTGGTCGGCATCCTGGAGGATCTGGAGAGCTCCTTCCGAGTCCTGGAGAAGGCCCTGCCGCAGTTTTTCACAGGAGCTGTCAAGCTCTTGCTAGAACCAGGTAAGTAAAAGCTGGAACATTCATTTGTCTATGTTGAAAGTTGAGTGCAATTCAGCCCAATTTGAACCGCACTCTCACCAGCAAAGAAGAGACAGGTTGGTGGGAATTGTTTGAACACGCGGCATGCATGCTTAAGCTGTACATTCTAAGATAAACTGATGGCGCTCACTCAGCGCGTTCAGCGGCAGACGTCAGTGATCCCATTCACACACACAAGTTCCCATTAAAGGACCCTAGGTGCCACACCAAAGCACACCGTCTCTTGATCTTGCATGAGGCACTGTAGACGGCCCTGTGGGCCGGTGCTGTCTCGTTCTGTGGGGAACTCTGCATATCGTCATCAACACCACGAAGTACTACCCATCCATAGATGTGTGCGCCGCTTCAGCGCGTATTTTACAGAGATGTGTTACTTTCATTTTCACGAAGTAGCACTGGGCACGTGCTACGTGAGTTGTCGTTTTCAGGAATCGACTTTTTCCTTAAGTTAAACAGTCAAAACGAGTTTTTAAAATCATGTTCTAGTTAAGTCACATATTTACGGGTAAATCAAATCATGTTGGACCTTTCAAAGCATTTTTATACCTGCTATATTGACAAAATACACTTGAGTGCTACTTCGTGAAACCGAAATAGTTGGAAACATGGTTTTCACGAAGTAGCACACAAGTGCAGTTGAATGCTACATTGTGGTGTTGGTGACGAAATGATGGATCTGAGTCAAGTTTGTGGTGGTGGGCTGTGTGCAAGTTTGCGACACTGTGCATGGGTTGGTGAAAATCAAGTTTCATGCCCATGTTGTTCACAACATTTGCGCCTCTGAGGAGCAGTTGTGGAGGAATTTAGAGGACAGATTTTGAAATGTCACAAAACGAAGACAAAGGAAACTAAGGACGCTAACTAATGCGGAATGAAAAAAGATTCATGATTGGAAAAAATACGATTTTGGTTGCAGACGATAAGCAGGCCCTGAAGAATGCCTCAACCACGACCAAATACAAAGAGAAACCATCAAAGGAGGCGGCGGCCATCATGAAAAAGCTGATGTACTATGAGTACGAGTTCTACAAGTTTGTCAAGGACAGGCTGGAGAGACAGAAGCAACAGTACGGCATCGGAATGGCAGAGTGAAGGGAGTCGCGACGACGCAGGTAACACCCTGGAAGATCGCTAACCAACAGGGACCAAGACAACATGTCAGAGCTGCTGGACTCGCCTACAGTGGCTGAAAAAAAAAAGAGAAAGATCTGCCCGCCGTGACGGGTAAGCAGGTAAGACTGACTGCCGTTGATGCTACCGTTAGATAAAAGAGGGAAAGGGTTAGTAAGCACAAGTAGGCCCAAGGTCTAATTTTAAATGAATGAACCAGGGTGGCCTAACCACCTACATTCAGTGGTTTGTTGAATCGGTTGAACTGCGTTTCAGTGAGATTGGCACTGAATCTCGCTCCAAAATGTGAACATCTTCTAGATTTGATATGTGCATAAGTGCATTTCCAACTCAGTCATATGTTCATCCCGTCAACTCTTTGAGATGTCAACTCTAGATAGTTCTTTGAAGAAGCACTTCTTTTTTTAATCGAGCGGAACTGTAGACCAAGGTTATCCAAAAGTTCTTCCATAAGCCCAGACTACTAGGTCTAACTGCTCCAAGTTGTGGTCAAAGCATCTCATATCCGTGGGTTACGTAACAGATGGGCATGTATGCCAAACATATTTTCTGACAAAATAAAATGAACTGTATGAATTCTACGGTGAATTTGAAGGTGCTGCATTAGAAATTAATGAGATTCTCCGACAAAACAACCAACAGATATTGTTAAAGCGTGACCAATTGTACAATTGAAACTCTATGCAAAATCACATTAACATATTCAAGCAGTATGGCATTACTTGGATATGCGTATTTGGACCATTCACGTAGTGTCAAAATTAGACCACACCTGTGGTAAACAACTCAACCCGTACACCTAGTAACAGCTCAGTGGGATATGGCAACTCGGTATGTCACAGTGGGCGCATGAAACCTGTATGGACGTCATAAGAATGCAGCGGTCCGTAAAAGTGCACATCCCACATACATGTCAGTTTAGATTGGAACATACTGGTGATGTCAGTGTTCAGGTGCTAAATTGGATAAACGGAAGACAGTGAGTATGAGTTTACCCCAAAAAAATAATCAGTCATTGTATTTTTTTTCTGCAAGCAAAGTTGTATATACAGTAGCCATCTGACTATAGAAGTGCGTAGAAGCGCATGAAAGGACGACCTCTGTTAAAATTTTGGCCCAAGGGTCAAAAAGTTAAGCTAAAAACTCAAATGCTAATAAGCATTTTCAAAACAGCAAGATTTTTGTCAACGGACCAAAACAGTAAAGGATCATTCTGCCAACAGGAAACAAGTCTGTGTGAAGCTGGGTGAAAAAGTTGCAGAAAAATTTTGAGAAAAAAATCAGCACCGGCTCTCACGCTTGAAATGCAAGTGCTTTGGGCGAACACTTAATGAAACCATGTAATTGGGCAATTTTACTTTTGTGAACTGACGCCTGGATGTGCAGGCGCTCTGGAATTACTGGAGCGTTGTGGAATAATTTCGGTTTTCATGAACTGACACACAAGCGTGTAGTGGATACGAGTTTCTAAGGAGAACGCTTTAAATTTACTTTTTGGGTTGAGAAAAATTGTACCCGGAAATTTTGAACGTGGGAAATTCCGAAAAAAAGTCTCACTTTGTGAAAACATTGCATTGCAGTGCTCAGTTAGAGTTCCCGAAAACCAAAATGTTTCACATCACTGAAACTTTTATGCAAATGGAGGGCACTCGTGCTCCGAATGCCAATATGTTGTGTCGGCAACTAAGTGGCTTTAACTCGTTTCATCAGACTTCCTTACTGCTTGCAACTTTCCAGCTTCGACTTGGCATGTATGCAAATTTCCATGTTTATAATGTACATATGCATGTATTCCAACTATTAAAACCTTGAATATGTACATGTATTCAACAGCTTCGGAACTGTTGAGGCATATTGTGTATGAGCTGTTAGAAATTAATGAAATTCCTGAAAAACATCGGGAAAATCCAAGAATATTTTATGCAATTAGACTGTACAGCACATACTTTTGAAGAGCATGTATTTAAAATAACGTCTTCTTTTTAAAACCTGCATCTCATTCATCGTCTAGAGTACGTGTCCTAGAAGCTCGTGACGTTAGAGATATCGTGACCCAAAAATATTAAGTTGTGGTCACGAGTTTGTACATTTTCTAATTTATACCCTCATTTTTTGGAGGGTCGACTGGTTTTAATTTCCCCTAACCACTTTTATAAGGCCAAAGAACTGTCCTGCGCAAGCATTAAAAGCAGTGTACATGTACGTGTTCATTTTATGTTCTATTGATGCTCAAAGTTTATTTTTATAAAGTCAAAGCTTTGTTTTTGTGACTTAATTCCTATGCAAAGATGCATCATAAAAGAATTCATTTTGTACGACGGGGAAAATTGGAATAAAAAAAATTTCATCGGGACTTTGTGGCGGGTGTATGAAATCGACATTTACGAATCAGAATATTTGAAGTTTGATTAAATTTCACCGTGTTTCACCGCAGTCATCGAGTGTAAGGAACGAGTGTTGCTATTAAACCTCAACTTCCTCAAGTCCTCGAAATTACCAATTTTTGGCGGGCCGGATTAGTGTCCTTGCTGGGTGGGCCATGCACCAGTTGTTTTTCAACAGTTACCAATGACCAGTGAAATGATAAACAACATGGACTGCACAACCGTAAAAGACAAAAACAAACAGACACACCACACCACACGATTTTTGAGATGTGAACAGTACTTGCGGTACATGTACAAGTCTATTCAGTCTGTCTGGACTGTTTCCCTTTATTTCCAACACGCGAGTAGAGCCAACGAAAACATGACCGCCCTGTCACCCCGCCCGGTGTGGTGGTCATCTCCGCGCACCACAACGGGAAAGTCGTCCGCTTAATGTCCGGCTATTCACGGGGGGGGGGGCGTTTAGACCGGGAGACAGCTGACACCGCCACACATGAGCGCCGTGCTGCTTGCACGTGTGGCTGGTCGGTCTGGTCGGCGGCGGCTGCCCAAGCGAGGCTGCGCTGAGACCATTGCACGGCGCGGCATTTAAGGACCGATTGCTTCAAATGTTGCCCTATCAGCCGCCCGGAGTATAAGTTGCAGGGGCATTTTTCAGCGTGCAGAATCAACTTATTAACCGCGGCTTATATTCTAAATTGTGGTATTCATCTGAATCTGAATGGTTTGGTCAGCAAAATGTCCTCCAAGACACATCCACGCTAACTTCTGAGAAGATTTAGTTGATGTGGAGTTTTTCAGTGCACGTAATAGATGCTTGTTTTAGAAGCCATTGCCTGCTCCAGGCAATGAACTTTTCGTTGATTCCATTTTGGTGCAATTTCACACTCATATTCAGTGTATGAAAATTAACTGACATCGTTCCAGGCCGAAAAAGTGCAACTTTAAACATTTAAAGTTGACCATGCCTTTCCGGACAACTGATGGCGCTGTTGCCGTGATGTCACTCAGGGGAGATATTCACTTTTGACTGTTTTTCCGTTCAACTTGTGCAGCCGGGCCAAAGTTCTCTCACTGAAAATCTTTCTGAACAATGGTTGCCGCTCTGATTCATTGCCGTGTAGTCCACACAGCAAAAAAAAACCACCAAAGAAAAGGAAATTTAAAACAGAAAAATGTTAACCGTTCCAGCAGTTTTTAAGAACGAATCATTGCACGACTGAGGCATTCTCCCAGCCTGGATGACATTATACTGTTCTTCTCTTGAACCTGGAAATTCAGCGTAAAACCAAAAAGGCAAACAAATTTCTCTTTGAAATATCAAGACAGAATTTGAAGGTGAAGTTAATTGGAACACAGAGATCCACTTTTTAAGGTTGTAATGAAAAACGTCTATTGTATGGCCCCTTCAAACAACGGATGACCTCCTTGAGTTTTTTGTCGGTGTGTCCAAATAGGCCTAATTGTTCTTATCAATAGTGCTTATTAAATTTTCTGTGCGGTTGAGATTTAGCTCATCGTACACAACGGAGGCTGAAAGATTCCTTTATTTTGCCACCTTGTCCTTAATGTGTGTAACCTTTTTTAAACCTTGAATAGTCATTTTGAAAACCTTACAAGTTTATGAACTGTACTTATTTGTACTTACAATTCGTGAATAGATGTCAGTGAAGCGCGTGAAAATCTGAACGACCTCAAGATCGAGAATGTTGGACATAGCTACTGTTGGTGCTAAACTGTGTTCATTAGGCAATACACGTGTACCTTTTCTCATGCACACTCCTTAGCATTTTGTTGTATCACGTAAGCATAAATAAACCTGTTACGGAAATTGTGGGCATTTTGGTGACAAGTCTGTACATATTCTGGCATTTATAACCTTGTCCTCGTTTTAGAGGGTCGACATGTGGTTGTTCTTTTGTAATAAAGATGTTTCTAGAGAAACGCGATTGTCAAGTTGTTCTTTATTTAAACTCTCGCTTGTTCGATCAAAGCATATTGAACCCAATGTTTGTGTACTGATATATATAAATTGCTGTTTGGTTCATTTGGTTTGTCCCGGAAGTAACAATGTACAAACTTTAATCAAGTCAGCGAAGGTTCACGAGTACAACAAAAAGTTCAAAACAAATCGAAGCAAACAAATCCGTAGCCTTTTATTCAGGCAGCCTAGAAATTTTTTTCAATTTTGAAAGACAACAAATATTTGTAACAAAACCACGAAAGAGAAACGTTTGGGTTTTGCACACTCCGTCCAGCATATGCGACAATCAGAAAATTGTGTTTTTAGACTGGTCGAACGAAACATGAAGCGGTTATGGGCCTCGAGCTGGACCAAGAGAGGGCGCTATTTCCTTAGCAACGGAGGCTCCTTTGGTACTAACTGGTTCACGAACGATTAGAAAACGCAAGCGTTGCAGTCCGTCGCTACCAAAGATCGTGTAGCGCCGACAAAATCGCCATCGATACCGACAAAATCACTACCGTTACCGACAAAATGAATAGGGCTCCTCCCGACCAACGCGGCTCCAATCAACTGATGAGGGGGTGCTTCTGCTCAGGGCGATATAACGCTGGGAGATACATTTCTGCAGGGTTTCAAATTCGATGAGGCTCCTGGAGGAATGGAGATACCTCGCTGACGAATTGTTACATTAAAATAAGGTCAAACTGCATTCATTTTCAAAGGGCACACTTTACGTTACCGACACCAAGTTTCAGGACATAGAGTTCAAGATCGGTTAACTGCCCAAGTCGACCGAATCGTGATTTGTGCACCCAAAAATTATCTCTTACAAGAATGTCTGACTGGCGGAAACGTCTTACCGCCGCACATTAAAAAAAACCGCTGCCGTATTTTTTCTCGTACGAACGTGATTATTATCAGGCACGTACTTCATATTTTCAAATACATACATGGTAGTTTCAGCTTTACGTACGTACGTGGTGGTACGTGATAGTTTCACGTCCGGACATCATAGTTTCACGTATGTACGCGTTAGTTTACACTTACGTTATCAGCTTCGTGTACGTACGTGATAGTTTCACCTACGGACATGATAGTTTCACGTATGTACGTGTTATCAGCTTCATGTACATGTACGTACATGAAAACTAGTGACGTACGAGACTTTTGGGAGGAATTAGATTAAATTAAACCCCAATTCGGCCTGTCATTCCCGAAGTTAGATCGACACATAGACCGCTTTTTGTGTGGTCATCATTGCAGGGAAACGAAACCAACAAGAAATCCTTTTTGTGTACATGTATCGTCAAAAAGTTGAATTGAAAATGGAATTAGTAAATCGAGTTTTACACATAATTTACATGTATATCTAGATCTTGAACACCTTGGAGAATGTTGAGTGTTTGTGTTTGTGTTTGAGTTGGAGTATATATCTCTCGTTGTTCGAGGCTATTACAATATTGCTGGTCAAAGGGGATTTAAAGCTCCAAAATAATAATACAGTCGAAACTCAGTAATAATAGCCCTGTTAATACAAGATCCTGCTAGCAAGTAAATTTTGAAGTCCCAATCATTTGTTTTTCATTGTTTTCTTTCCTGATAATACAAGGTTCGTGTTATAATTAACAAGGTAATTTGCCAAGTCTGAACGACCTCTTATTAACGGGGTTCGAAGGGTGTTCCGTTGGTGCAAGATCTGAGTTTCAATCTGACAGTTGTTTTTTCGCAAATTAAGCTTGTCAAAGACATGTTTGCGACAACTTGCTCTGTCAAGTAATTACTCACCGGTAGCAACGGAGAGTGCGCTGTGCATTCTCGGATGTAATTAAAGAGATCATCTGTCACCATTATGAAGCAGGATGGATCGGGAATGTGAACTAAATACCACCAGCAAAATATTGACCGCGTCTCGGCGGGCTGTGTATGCAGGGCTTGGGCAGAGAGTCTTGACAGGTGCGGAACCCGCACTCCTCGTCGAGCCGACGCATGTGCATGCTTGCGGGGCGATGACCGACGCTTCCCAGCCCTATGTCTCCCGGACGCTTCATCAAGAGCAGACGCATCTCGGTTGATTAGTTCAGGCAGGCTGCGTGCTGAGCGAAGGATACGATGGGCGTTTTCCTCCTGAGAAACGATGTTGAAAAACAACATCTGATCTGTGTTTTGTGACGATGAGCTTCATCTTTGTATAACTTGAGCTTTTATCCCCGACGGTTTCCTAAAATGACTCGTTGAGGTCGCCAAACGCTTCAATTGCTTCACTAACCCCTATAAGCTCGATTATGCATTACATGCATCTCTAGCTCTTGTACACTATAACTCTATAGGGCCTAACTATGTACTCTGGTACAACTATTTAAGCGAGCCAAACTTGGTCAAACTCGTATAGACCCCTTTTTTCAACAACACAGCTGCAGATTCTGAAAACTAGGGGTTGGCAAACTTTTTGGCAGTTCAAAAACAAAGAAGTAAGTCACCCTGTCAAGCAAAATCTCACACAGCTATTTAACCACAGTTTAGAATAAGTAATATTGCTGGAAATGAATACTTAACCTCTGAACACAAATGGAACAAAATGAGCAGTTGAAGGCAAAAGCTGCCAGCTTTGGCCCTACGTCCAAAATGGCGCCCCCATTCAACACTGTGAAGTCAAGACCCTGCAGGACACGCTCGGCTCGGCAGAAACAATGAGAGAATGATATTTTGCTCTGGGTCAGCCAGAAATCAACACATGCATGTCACATGGTTTTCTTTTTTACTCTCAAAAGTGTCTCTTTGGCTCTCAGATTTCTCATAGGCTGTTTCTTCATTTATTTTTTTAAAGGCTTTAATTGCGTTTCTCATTATTTTGGCACCGGTTTGCAAAAGCGAGCTCAATTTTGGAACATTGCAAGTGACTTCTTTAATGCACTGGACGTCTTTAATATGTAAACGTACATCCGTTTCACGGCTCCTTGTGGCACCGAAGTCGCACCAGAACTGGATCAGCAATTCCCCAGCGCACACCAAGAGTGTCAGCAATCCCCATCAACGGTCCATACACCACCGAGACAGCTTTGTGTAGCGCGCCTCCTCCACGGGAGGAAGCCGTCAGTCCTTCGGCGGAGCCTCGCCAGCAAGGAGGCGCTAATGGAGTAGTCCTTTCCGTTAGTGCATTACCGAGGAAGTTCTCCATGATAAACGTGCTCACTCTTTCTTGCAGGTGTGCGTAGGTTCCAGCATGCTCGGTGTGTGATCATGGCGTGCGAAACGAAAACTCTTGCCTGTGGTTTCTGGGAAACAAACAGGGTGCTCCCAAGTGAGGATTGATTGGCGTTGAAAATTGAAATGACGTCGTAAATGACCGCCGAGGGAAACTAAGATTAAGGTTTCCATGGCTGCCAGTACTTTTGTTCCACGGGGTATGCACGAAGGAGGTTCCGCTCCTCTGAAATGAATAAAAATTATTCATCTGTAATGAATAATCGAAAACGAATATCCTGTTCATTACAACCCTGGTCGCTACACCGTGCGACAAATTTAACGGGAGTTATAGGACGAGTTTGAATGCTAGAAGTTTGAATAAAACCGCTCCGTCAGTGAAAACCACTGGTGGCTTTTGGGAATCGAAATTGCGAGTTTGACGATGGTCGAGGACGAAATTGAAGCACCGTTCTACTGATTTAATGTGATATACATGCACACGTAGATCATAAAACGACTGGGAAAAGCTGTCCGTCTTGAGTAGAAGCGAAGTGAAGCTACCAAAGGAGCTGGCGTTGCTAGGAACAACTGCGCCCTCTCTTGGACCAGCTGGGGGCTCATAGGCCTGTAAGTGCAATGTGGTGTCAGCCACCTTCACTTACCCCTACAACCAACCGCATGCCCCCAGCCCCCCTTTTGGATCTCCACGGTCTGGCAATTTTAAGATTGTGGTCACCCCCCCCCCGCCAGCACAGATTATCATATAGTAGGCCTAAAAGAGATTCAGGCGTGGGTGACATCTGACGTGCATTTGACGTACTCGAGTCCCTTTTCCCTGACTTACGAGGTCTACCGGTTAAAAACTGTTTCACAAAACGGTCTTCCCCGGGTCAGACTCCTGCTTCCCCATTTAACCCTCCAACCTTCATCAGTTTGACGCGGAATTCCGCAATAAAAGTCTCATCATCGTCACTGCTACGAATGAAGGTCGACACTTCATGTTAGAGTTCGTTGGGAAAAAAAAGACACAAACAGGCTTAAGGTAATGAACTGGGAACAGGTGATGACACGGCACAGGATGGGCCGATCAGAAAACAGCTACAGAACTGTCTGCTTAAACATTGAAGGGAAAATGTGAGCAGGGTCTAGTGACCCGATGACTGTTCTGTGACTGACAAGTTGAAATCGCTGGGCTTTTCGTCCTTTGACATCTTCTGAAGTCTGTACCAGAAAAAGCACGCTAAACTAAAGCGGAAAGCGTTTCCGCGGATTAATATTCCGCCAGCAGCATGTAACACGGTCTAACATATCCGAGAAGGCAACTTGGCACTTGGCCAAGGAGACTCCAGCACTGCGTTGGCCATTGATCTCAATCAGCAAAATAGACATCAGTGGTCATGCCACATTATGGAACCTTTAGCTTGAAGAGTGTGTTCGTTTTCCCAAATTATAAACGCACCACTGTAAATTATTTTACCTAACTAAACCCTTATCTGTTTGATGTCTAGTCGATCACGTGTCATTTCGTTCTGTACAATACACACACAAATCTGCGTCATTCTGATTGGTAGATCGTTGATCACATGTCATTGAATTATTTGAAATTTACGGGTTCTCGCCCCATTTTATGTATCTCATTCAGAGTAAAAAAAGAGGAAATGTTTATATAAGGACGGAAACCAGTCTGAAATTGCTGGGTACAAGCCTACCAGTCGATGTCGCTTCGGACATGAATCTGTTTCGCAAAATGGCGCAGGTTAATACGCGAGCGGGACCTATTTGTTCTCCTAACAGAAGAGGGTTTATGCAGGAATGGTGTAAAACAGGTAATGAATGATTCACATTCGTGCAATGGTAAATATTTCGAAATGGTCCAATTTCACTCGTCCTCGCCTCGTGGAATCGCACATTTTAGTCGGCTGCCACCTCATGAAATTACTCTTACCACTGAACTCATGTAACATTCATTATTTGTATACTAAAAAGGGCACTTTTATACTCACTTTACATTTCACCCACGACATGTTTAGGCCTTTACATTGGAATGCGTTTTGGTGTTAAAATGCCAAGCGGATTTCACATTTCACCAAGCTAAACGTGACATGTACCTTGGAAAAGCGTTTCTCATTTAAACACACTTCTATATATAAACATCGTGTCGTGGGCTAAGCGTGTTAAAAGGAATGGGTACAAAAGTGTGTAAGCCCTTAGCTTGGTTTTCACACTGTATCACGCAAAGACTTCGTGATTGAACGCCATTTTGTTGAACGTTACACGACTTTAATCTGTGCACTCAGCGATCCTACTGTTATTCTGCTTATTATAGTCGCAGCGATAGAGCGAAACAACGAGACCCATCTATGTCATCTGGTTTATCTTATTATAGACCTTCTACAGTTCCCCTTTCGCTCGTAACTTACACTAAGTCCTTCCTCTAAACCTCTCTCTCGAATTCCCAAATTCCCTTCTGATCCTATCATGTCTGTCATCGCTTAATTAAAATCCTTTTCTATTCTTTTTTCCCTTCTTTTTCCACTTGTCTGATTGGACTCCCGATTGACCCTTGCGACCTCTATCTCTTGACAACAATCGCCCAGACTGGGCGGAAAGCTGAGAGCATAGGAAATCGCCAGTTAACAAAGAAACATTCTTCTCTCGGGTTTCCTGGGCGGAGGCCTGTGAGCCACAAGTCCATTTCCTCTGAGTGGAGAATCTTGCGTTTCCTCCCACTGCGGAATCATGCACTGCTACTCTCTTTTTTCCCCTCTGTGATTTGCTCCACACACAGCGCTGGACTGTGCTCGTAATGCAATGCAGATGGGATATCCTTTGGAGATTTGAGGGGTTTGGCCGTATGCTTGTGATGGGTTTGGAGCTGAGTTGGGAAGGCTGAGTCAGCTTGTCGACAGCAATAATGCAGCCCAGTTTCATTCTGGAGTTGTACTAAAGACTGGTTCAACCACAGTTTAATACATACAGGCTGGTTCGGGCGTGGCAAGTTTCAACGTGGTTAACTTCAGCAGGGCTAATAATACAGTTACATTCTGAGGGGGCAACGCCCTTTGGCAATGGACGTTGAAGTAATGTTCCCCTATGTCGGAACGCCCGATCGGACCCACGCCGTTAGTCAAAGGAAAAACACTAACTTCAACACGTTATCGGCTTGATAGCCTCTCATATTAGCACGACAGGTATATTGCATAATACGATAATGTATTATTTCCACATTTTGAATGTTGGCAACGCCGTGGTTGACAAGACACAGTTATGAGGCATTTGACTGCATCTTCCGTGCTCTTTGAGGCACGAATGATGCTGTTGAACTGCCCATCAAAAAATAACAACGGATTTTCTTCCTTTGCAAACTTAGTAGCTGAACAAAATCAGGCGGGACCAGCCAACCCTAACTAGTAGGCCGCAACGGACTCGGCCTATGTGGTTGAAGTATGGCCTGGGCGTGAACGTTAAGGCGAGGAGGTTTCCATTGGAGCCGTGGTATGATTTCGGATGTGCAAATGGAGGATTTCAACCCCCCCCCCTTTGTTTAAGCCATGATTATAGGGTCCTGAAGCTTTTCAAGCCTTCTTTTAAAGGTTTGTGAAACGGCATTTCTCCATGAGTGACGGCAGGTCGGGGCCACAGTAGGTCCACGTTTTGGGCATCACAGCCTTAGACAGCATGGTTGAGACATTCACGGTTGACAGTTATGTCGGATATCAAATGTTTCGCTATGCTTGAAGCCCCGAACGAAGTGTCTTCCTAGTTGAGGTATGGTTTGTAAACTACATGTTTAGGTATCGAATGTTTCTGCAGGATGGAAACCTTTTCGGGGCCTCCGTAACGGTGGCTGTAGCAGATTTTCAGAAAATGGTATATTCACTTCAGGTGAAGTTTTTCCATGCATTGTATGGTGACTTTTTTTTCTGAAGCTCATAAGGCAAGGTCGAGGCATGCACGGACGATATCTCGTTGAAGCACGCATTCCCGCTCGAAAGTCACCATTAATTTTTCTTGAACTCGATGACAAAGTCACATATTGCTCAGCAAATTTTCGATTCTAAAATTAGTCGGGTACCAGCCAAAGTCAATTATTTTTATCCAGTGACATTTTAGAGCAGGTAAGCAGTTTTGTCTGAGCAAAGCATTCTCGTGCCAAGTGATATATGTGCGTCCAGCAACAGTTCATATTTTGACTACGACGAAGTTTCTACATTCTTGGCTGCTTGTTGAGTGATGGTTTGGGCGTGATCGTTTGAAGCACTATGATCACCGAGAGTGAACGAGCCGAGAGACGCGCTTTGTTTTAATAAGCTGCGACACATCCGCTTGGACCAACACGACTGGACAAGCTCGAAGGGCGACTATAGAGGTTTTTCAGTCACGTGATTTTTGACGGTCAGCGTTCAATTTACACGGATGTGCGCGGAAATCCGGCCGCCGTCGAAGTCTCTGAGCATTCAGGTGTACCTGAATTTGCCAACTGAAAGACGCAGATTCGAAAATGCACACGCCGCTGCAGACTTGGAACGCTTCTCGAACTGCCTTTGCCACGCCGGTCAAGTGACGTCACGTGCAAAACCTCTTCAGTTCACTTTAGTCATACCAACGTCCCTCGAGCAATAGATGGTTAGACTGGAACCAGGCCCAGGGGCACAGTGGCATCGATATGTGGCAGTATCCAATTTTTCTAAGCAACGAGGGAGCTGTTGACGTGAAAACAAAACCCCAGATGGCAGAGACCACAGACGCAGAAAGATGAAACCGGCGGAGGCATTGTGAGGTGACGACGGCGATTTCACAAAACTGGTGCGGTCGTTCCAATGGAACTCCAGTGCCCATCATGCGCATTGATTAGCCGTTCATGAGGAAGTGAGCTAGAGTTCGTACCGAACTTGGTGACGTTTGCTGGTTAACGCATTTTCACAATAATGTAGATGTACAAGTTGAAGACCGCCTGAAATTCAACACAAGGGATGTCGACACTAACAAAACAAGATCCCACGAACCTCTATCACAAACAGTTCCTTCAACAAGAACTAAATGCTTTCAGCAGTCATTCTTACAACAACCAGGGCCTGGAATCAGGTGCCATATAACATCACATCAGTTCAAAATTCATCTACATTTAGAAGACAGATAGAAAAGCTGTTTGATTGGATGCCTCTCTGACCTGAATTGAGTGACCTGCCAGTTGGAGCTGTTCAATTATCTATCCACATCCTTCCACATTCAAGACATGTCATGCCGTATCCTGATTCCGGGCCTCGTCGTCATTCTGCCAGCGAATGATTATTGAGACGGGAGCCAGAGGGAGCTTATTTCGTTGCTGAGAGGAAAGTTACAGAAGCAAAGAACCCAATACCCAAGCCCCTCAAATTCACGATACATTGTTATCATCACTATTATTCATTTTGGAAATGACACCAAGGATTCCTCAAAAGCATTCTAGGCACTGTAGCTCGCAAGCCTGAAGAAACCTGTAGAGAGGAGACAATGAGAAGCAGTTACAGTTTTAGCGGTGGGAGGAAAACCCTCGGAATCGGGATGGAACTGAAAATCCGATGCTCATATGGACCGTGCCGGGATTCCAACACAGACCGCAGAGGGACAGGCGAGGAAAGAACCGCTACGCCAACCTGACTTCCCTGCAGCAGATGCATGTATCAGATGTGAGACCAATTAGGGTAATGTCTTACGGAGTGAGGTCCGTTAGCAACCTGGATTTGTCAGTTATCACCATGTACTTCCTCAGTGCCACATGTCCCTTCTTGTTTGGCTCAACTTCCTTTTTTTTCTCTGGCCGTTGGCTGGCATTGAAGCCGGAGGGAGTAACCAATTATCGATGTTCGAGGCGTGTTGGTCGTGTTTATTGCAGCGCGTGTCAGGGGGTATCGGAAATGGACACGGGGAGGCAATCTGTCTTCAGCATACGTACCCTGTCAGCACCTGGGTGGGCTTATATATAAGGCCCAGGGTTCCCTACCTAATCCCCAGTAATTACCAAATTTACTGATGCTACCTAGATATCATGATCAGTCGGAAAAAAAGGGGGAGGAAAAGCATTTAGCATTTCTCGTTCTGTGGAAAGAGGTATCATTGTTGCCCGTGACTCACGGCTTCACAGAGGTCGCGGTGCACTTGTTGGAAAGGAGGCGGGTTCATGTTTGTGCCTTGGGCGACGAAGGCTGTGGGCCGGTTGCGTCACATCATGCAGGAAAGTGGCCAAGGGGAGAACCACAAACTGCTGCCAGAAATGAAGAGTTGCAAGTCCTCCCGCGGAGGGACTCGTTGATTCGTTCATCATTTGGAACGAAATATAAAAGACACAGCTTTACACGAAAACCTGATTTTGCTACTGGTATACAGTAAATTTATTCCGAGTGTTAATCAATTCTGCTGTATCTTTATATTAAAACACATTAAACACGCCTTCTTTGTCCGGTTTAAAATTAATCTTTCCCAAAATGGGCTACGTTTCACGTACGCACACCGGGTGCTGTGGTCTCAATACTGGCTCACCTGCTTTTGATGTAATTCCGCATTAATGAGGCAGGAAGCAGACAGTCGGATTGACCAAACCCTGTGGTATGACAAGGCAATCCTCTAATCATACACGGCAAAAAGTTGATGTTTTTCGTGGTCAAATTGGGGGCGTATAGTAAGGGGGTAAACAATAGCGGAGACGATCGTGACGATCTGCTGTCAACAAGACCAAGACCAGGGAGAGTTGGAATCAGAAAAATCAGCAAACTGAATGGAAGGAGACCCTCAGTAAAGTACGAAGAGCGACGCGTATTTGCGTGACTTGTATAGACTTTATTTACGAGGAAGCCCGGTATTCGATCCTATTCCTTGCACCTGTTTTATTGTAATCTATCGAATGGAATGGTACCAGACTATATTTTATGCAGACATTCGTTCCAATCCCCTTTCAAGTATTTTTCAAATTGGGGGTTAGAAACCAAGGTATATTTACTTACAAAATTTCAAATTATGTGGCATAGTAGACAGTAACTAATTTTTTTATGAAATTTTATTTAATTGCTTTCCTTTCTACTTGCAACTTCCTAAAATGAAGAGTTAGCTTCGCTTTCGATATCAGCATGGCCGACTCGTATTGACCAGCACCCGCTTCTTCGAATTTCCAGCCCCCGTGAAATTGTGAGATTTTCCCCCAGTAATTCCCTACCCCCACCAGTTGTCGAAACAAATCTTCTAAAATTACACAAATGTATGGGATCGTGATTGCGGGTGACCTTTGAAAACCACGAAGGAGATTACATTCCCTTTTCGTCTCCCCGTCCTGTTTGAATGACACCTCATTCAGTTCTCATAAGTACCGATAACACGAGACTACATCTGATATCACTGTACCCCCCAGAGAACGAGGGGTTTAGCGAAACGGTCCGATCTGTGTGGGCCTTGCTTCCCTCGGCCCCTGGCACCCCGCACTATTGGTAAGGTCACTGGGAGTTCCTTAGACGGGAGGAGAACAATTCGTGGAAGAAACGTTCCCTGGGTACTTTTGTGATTCACGGCCGTGTATGAGCGCCCACCCATCATTGTTTTGCTGCTGATTAATCACCGTTCTATCCCTCAAACGTTGCTTAGCGTTTTAAAGATGCGTGTCGGATTGAAGTGTAGAGGTTCCATCCGATCCAACAGCTCTTGGCGGAAATGCCGATTTCGCTGCGAATCCGACTTGAACAGGTCCGAAAACTGGCAGATCCGATCCGAGGTCGGAATGGGATTCGGATCAGATGTGCGCATATTTATCCGCCCTGAGCAGGAGCACCCCTCATGGGTTAAAAAAAACACTTAGGTCGGGAGGGCTCTATTTGTTGGTAGCGATGCGACTACAACGCTTGCATTTCACAGTCGTTCGTGTACCGACGATGCGCTGTTAGTACCAAAGGAGCCTCCGTTGCAAGGAAAATTGCGCCCGCTCTAGGTCCAGCTCGGTGCCCATTGCTTTAGGTTACATATACTTGTCAGTAGCACTCCCTTTCTGTCTTCCCACTGCAGCAGCCATGTTTGGGCTTAAATCCTGAATCGGTCCTGTCGTTTAGAGTATTTTAGGTATGCGTGTGGACACGGTTCATCTCCATTAGACTCCAAACATATTTGGTTGGTAAATTGAGGGGTGAATTTCTGTCTGCGTTATATTGTACGTCAGCAGTTTTGGCGCCAAAACCTCTCTTTTCCGTCATCTTAAAAAAAATTCAATCAAAAGAAACTGTCGTTTCTCGTTTGGGCCCGATTTCACGACGCAACTTACCGCAAGCAAAAAATCGGCGTTTACTGTAGCAGAAAACCTGTGCTTTCGGAAAACATATTTCACGGGTTAGCGAGGAATTTGTGTTTGTGCGCATGCGTACATCCCTTAACTAAGGATTCTGTGCTTAAAGGTTAGCGCAGAATGGAGATCGTAAGCGCGGAATTCTGCGGTAAGCAGTGCCATGAAATTGGGCCCCTGATCTGACCAATGCCCGAATAATGCTTCCAGCAAATGAGGCAGTCGGTATCCGGTTCGGAAGTCGAACTGGATTCCGAACAGCTACGCGCGCGCGCGATAGTCTGTCCTATCAGCGCAGCCATATACATGTACGCTGACTCACGGCTTTTTGGAATACCGAACGGGCTCACATGTGGTCGTGAAACTATATCCGAGAAGGTGCATGTTTACAGAGGTTTCCCTGATTATTCAGACACATTCATGTTCGGCAACTTTCGGGCGTACTATGCCAGCTGGGATTGCTAAAGTGTTGCTCCCTGGAAACTAGGTTAATTAAATTTAATGAAACCCATATGACAAGAGAGGAAACCTGACGGCTGGTCCCTGAGCCCTTCGGGAGTTTATCCAATCATTGCCACTGACGTGCGTGGACCGGATTTCTGGTATGTGTGCCTGGTGACAGTGGTGTACGTGCCCCTTCCGATCCCAAATAGTCGTCGATTCCATTCAGGTGCGCTTCCTCAATGCTAGCTGATTTTTTTTCTCCGAACCTTTATCCAATCGGAGATTAATGCGCATGCCTCTATATTTGCTGGTGTGTAAAAAGAACAGCAGGGTGTGTTGGGTTGGGAACCACCATTTTACGTAAGAGTTACCCTGAGGGGGAACGCTCACTGTATGTTTTCCACGTGAACGAGTACGCAACTATTCGCTGGGAACGATGTTGTGCGCGCGCTTCCAAAGCTGATAACAAAAACTGCAGACATCCACGTGTGCGCTGTACATGCAGAGGTCTTGCATAATTATGTCTGTTAACCCTAACATCCCTCACTCCTCCAACAGGTGAAGGATTGAGGAGTATTAGGGTTAAGGAGTATTGGTTGGCCTATACCAAATGGAAACGAAACATGATCTCAATTCTAATAAAATATAGAGGTTAAACTAAACTGGCACATTTTGTTATGTAATTTATATAAACTGAATGTATAAAACAAATCGTCAGTTACTCTGTCCGTAAAGATTTCATCTGATTTATTGCTTGCTGGTGTTTCGATTGTGTTTTGAAATGAATGTGTCCGAAGCAATAGGCCTATTCTTGATTGTGGTGTGGTGTAGAAATGTCATAGTGTCTCAGAGGCACTCAATGAAGGAAAAGGTTGGTTAGCTTCTAAAAATCAAGTCAGAGCAAACCGTCGTCTCGGACGTATAAAATAATATATGGGCCCCAGCGGAATTAACCAATACATAGGAAAACTACTGGCTCGTTTTCGATCTTCTTTGGGTCAAGGAAATGGCTACCACACTCTTCAGCGGATTTCGAACGGTTTATATTATTTCCGATTGCGGTCCCCAAAGATTTTTTTTTACCAGAAAAGGCAAAAGACAGCTCGCTGTCTGAATGAGAAGAATTCCCCCCCCCCGTGGAACCAGATGTCTCTCACCGATTATTCTTTTGAAGCCGATTTCTCCCTCGGTGCATATTTACCTTAATGCGAAGAGGAAAACTGTGGGGAGCGCTGAGTGATGTAAGTGTCGTCAATTGGGCGCTCTGGGAGAAGCGGAGATCCTCATTTGGGTTCCCGTAATTGACGAGGGGAAGACCTAAGAATTTCTGATTGGCATCAGCGTGCGTCTTGAGCAATGGAAGTTGCGAGCCGGCGGCGTACTGTTTCCTTTACGTAAAGCTCTCTATCCCAAAGATCAAGAACTTAAGCCAAAACCCGTAATATAATCGGCTGCACTTCTCCTTTGCTTATGAGTTATCTGGACTGCGTCTGTCACTGCGCAAACCAACAACGTTGCAGCCATTGGCATCTAAGCTTTGATGCGAATTCGAAAGTACGTGTGTCGTGATTGGTTAGTAGTAGTCAGCAGCATGTCTGGCGTGTCTCGCTTTATAAATGTCCTCAACCCCTCAAGTGTGTGTTTAATTCTACAGATTGTAAGGTTGGGTCAGTAGCCAGATGACTATTATGCCAATACAAATTACTTCGCAAGCTCTATCCTATGAAGAGTGGGGACGTGCACAATAAACCCTTGCGACGTATTAGAAATCTACACTCAATGATGCTCACGTAATACCTGAATTCTCGTTCGGCCACGAGAAATGAACGAAGAGACCAAGTGATTCCAGTGTCTTTTGCATGGCTTGCGATGGCCTGGTCCAGTTTAATTTCTCTTTTATAAACCACGATTAGCGGATTTTGTAACTTCCCCAATGCGAGAAATCATCTATAATGCGTTGGCCTCAATACCAGTCATTTCCCGTTGAAATCTCCTGTTAGTCCACACTTGCCATGACGGATTTGTTACTCGCGTGAATGACTCCAACAGTTTGTACACCAAGTGCGGACATTTGCAAACCAAATTTCACCTTGCATTTCTGGACGCGCATGATCACTTGCATGAATACAATTTCTTCAAGGAAACAATCAGGCACTAGGCCCCCAAGTCATGAATTTTCTCGAGAAAAAAGGTTTTCTCCCTAGAAAGTGAGTGGAGAATTGCGGTCGTTTGGGCAGCCAACTTCCACTCTATGACTGCTTATCAAGTGCTTCAAAATTGGACTATCCGGTCCCAGGGATATGACCGCTTTAGTGAGGGGAAAAGATACTATGTGTCCCAGGGATGGTTGTGTCCCGGGTCACGGGTAACATTTTATCCTAGGGTCCTTGTAAAAAAAAAAAAAAAATTGGTACTAAAATATTATAAATTCACAGCATGTCGTGGATGACCAGTAAGGCACGTCCCCTGTGGTGAAACACCCACACTGGCAAACACTGTCGGTCCAAACGGGATGTAGGAACGGCGAGAAATTCGAGAAGAGTTTTGCTTAGAATTTATCACTTTTGATCCTTTTAGCCAGATGACGATCTTACCTGTACGCGGATACAAAACCTGTGTTTCTCTGTAGTATCTCTGGATTTGTATATTTTTTCTCCCGAAGACTCCTGTGGTTTCTGTCGATTCAGGGTTACGTTGGAATGTTGCGAACCGGAGGGTTTTTTAGTTACTTCCAAAATGGTGTCGTGAAGTATCATGCTTTTTTAATCGTGCATTCCACGTGGTCCTGGCTGATAAAGTTGGGATTGAGAATCCTTATAGGATTATCGTTTGCGTTGCTTGCATGGTAGCCAAATTTAGACTTTTGCTTCCGCGCAAGCATTTTTTTCCAGAGTGGAGGTGGAGGCCTGTGTGTTGCAAACGGACTATTGAATCTCGGCTCCAATGGACTTCAACGGTTTCATGAACTCAGTGGCCTGGTCGAGCCCACTTTTTACAGAAGAGTCATGAGTCGATTTGACCAAAATGTGAGACCAAAGTTTGGATTCTTTTCATTTGGCTCCCAAAGGGTAAAGTACTCAAGCTGGTTGTGGAGGTCTGGTTTGAAGGCGAAAATGAAGAAGACATCAGTATTCGGGGAAACGGGTGGCAGGGCAAAGATTATCATTGCAGGACACACAAAACAAAAGCACATCGGTGGATGTTTGGCGGCGGGGAGTAACATTTTTCGATTAATTGCAGTTTAGAAAATGGAACAGAGATTGGGTTCGGGTCCTGGCCAGGGTTTAAAAGACCATACACCCAAACCCTGAATGAACAAGGGCACAATGCTCAGGACCTGTTGAATCGCACCTTTCCTACCCCCAGAAATGCGAATTGGTGTTGCACCACGCCCGCAAGGAAGGGTGATGCTTTAGACAGATGCCAGGATGGCGGGAACCGGTATGTTACCCAGGAAGAAATTGATTTTCCTGCGCAGGGGAGGGTGTGTGCACTGCGCTCGTTTCACCTTATTTTACGGCATGAAATACAAACAGGATGACTCTTAAGTAGGTGATTTAGCCAGGAACAGAGTCGAAGTGGCATGGGTACGTGGCATTGAATCATGGCGAGTTAACTGGTGTGTGCCAAATTACAGGAAGCAACTTTGTCTTACCTGTTATTCAGACCGTGAAAAGCGAAGGTTTAGTCACTTTTCACAAAATATAGGGGACCTTACTGTGAAATAATTAAAATAATCAGTTCTAGATTATTTTGAATGTACCTTTTCGCATTAATGTGGACTCGAAAACAGGCAGGAGTGTCCGAGGATTAAAATGTCTCGTTTGTGGAGAATTCAGATTTGCCGTAATAAGGCAGGTGGAGAACTGAAGCACATCATATCACTTTTCCCAATGTCTAGTCAGAGAAAGTAGAGCTTTTTGAGCACAAATTACCGACGTTTGGCTGTAAATTACCAACATCTTAGAATTCCAGCATGATATAGCCAGGTTTGCCCACCAATTACGCCATTGTAGTGAACTATGACTAGAAAAATGTGAACTGCGCTTTTCTGCAAGAAGTCAGTTGTAAACCGGCACTGTACGCGGAGATTTAGACGCAATGTACAGCATACAGTCGCGCGACTCACAGATTTAGTGTTCCCGATGTTAATAATTCCTTATGACATTTTATCGGTCCACAGGCTCAGATTTTGATTTCATTTTTCCCTCATTTTAATTTTAAATCAGTTAGTTTCTTCATTTCATCTGTTGTAATGGTTCCTCTTTCAATTTCACAGAAGTGCAGCCAAGCCTTGGTAGATATCCGATAATAAAAGGACGCCACATGCCTATTATTACTCCAACGAAATATTTGTAATGTTCTCTCTCAACGGTGACAAGCACTGTAGCCTGTGACTGACTCCCACTTGTAAAAACTGTACACTTTTGTGCACATTTAGATGAAAAACAATGTATGCACTGAAACGTGTGACGTGCGTGGACCAATTCGGGCTGGGTCAGATCGAACAATTGGATATTCGGCTACCATCTTGGAATTCGATCGATATTCGATCGAAATACCCCCAATAAGCATCCACTGCCATTTGGTCGTGTGCATGGTTGTATGTCTTCGGGATGTGTACAGTACATTGAAGACATTATACATCATCAGAAATGTTAGGAAATGACAGTTGGAATTTTAAGCTCCGCCGCCAATCCCTTAATTTATCTCCCAAAATGAGTAACCATCACCAGGACGACAGGCCGCTCGTGTATCGGCAGCACTGCATGGGAAAGGAATTCGTCGGCAGTGCCGTGTTGCCTGCGTAATAAGGCGCCGGGCAATCATTCGAAAAAGAACGGAGGCTCCATTTGCGACGCCGGCATTCAAACTGGTCCAAATTGAAGCCCGTAGTTGCATTAGTTTTGGGATCTGGTGTGCAGTCCCGGAAACGAGCGAACTTTCTCCAGCAGCTGTGCCCTGGCTGACATGGGCGTAAGTCCCAAAGGGATGGGGGTATATATCACCCGCTTTTTTGGAGGGGGGGCTATTAAATCATCTCCCCGACACACACACACGAGGTAGTGTGTATTTGCCTGCAACTGGGGACCCCCTATTGTTCCTCTTTTGTCTGTACTCTAACTTTTTTAGAAGACCACCCATATGTTTTGTACACAGTTGTCAATCGGGGACCCTCTGTCAATCAGGGACCTTATTGTCCTCTATGGTTCAGGGTCCCCAACTGAATGCAGAAACAAACTCACACACACACACATGAGCAAAGAAATTAAAGCAGATTGTGATGGATAGCCAGGCAAAGCAACCCCGTTCCTACCCTTTCCCCATCCCCACCCCCCCTCCCAGCACGGATTTATTGTACATCACTGCTGGCTGAGGTGTAACCCGAGTGTGAATGATGGTTTCCCCTTCCTGAAAAGTTGGATGAAAACACATTGCATTTCGGAAATTGTACAAACATCTATCGCTTTTTCCCCCCCACACAAAACAGCATGAAACGACAAGTGAAGCAAAATCTTAGTCAACTTACATCTGCTTTTTATTTTTGCTCAGCCGTTGCATAAATTGAAAAGATCTGGTTTTGATATATATTTTTCTCGTGTTATTGGAGTACAAATAACTGAGCCATATAAAAATACATTTTGCTATAGATTTCGAGGGATACTTGGCGTAAAGAAGGCTGAGCTCCGAACCAATTTACCAACCAAAGCTTTTGTAATGTATTATTGCTCTCATTGTAATTGGTCCCCAAGAAATGTTTAGTTAGTAAGACAAATATTCTTGAAAATATTCTTACAGCGGGGTAGTTGGAGGATACAGTGCCAGAGTGACATTTATTATAGAATATAATTATTATATTAAAAAAATATGCCTTTTATTTACACTTTTCACTCTACATTCTGGCATGTCGCTAATCTGGCGGAATTATGCTCACTATCTAAATGAATAAAGGTGTATCAACAATACCTATATGTCTGTTTTCCACAGGGACGCTACGTGCGTGTGACCCACACCCTCACAGATTGTGAGCAATTGATGTACACCGACTGATTCAAATGCTTATGGAACTTTTATTTCCCTCAAAGACACTTTCACTCATGTCGCTTAATTGGTCGCGTGTATGCCACACATCGTGCCAGAGCTTCTAATTTGAGAAAATTCCGATTTCTTTATGAAAGTGTAGGCCTCATAAGTCATTCGGAACACCAGTTGTTTAATATTCAAATCGACCCACGAGACAAAGGCTTTACTTTAGCTGTTGTAATTGAGTCACCATATTGATGATAACTACCGGTATTATAAACATGAGACAATGTCTTCTTAACTGTAGCAATCGCAAGTTGTCTTGTCTTTCAAGTCAAGGTCTTGTGACAGAGGTGTTTACTGTAAGCCTGTGGAGCTATAGATCACCTGTCTACAAGTGGGCAGCGTGATTATCCTGTCCGACCTTGTGATTGACTTCTGATGGGCCTGATGCTCCCATTTAAAAAGGGGTTGTGCCGCTTGGTGGCAGCAGACATCAACAAAGTAATGCGCTTGCGCAATGGAATGTGCAACTTCTGCATGCAGTGGATTGGACAGCCATGCTTTTTTGACGTTTTTTTACGATCATGCATTATGCACTGGATGTTGCATTTTCTCTAACTGTTCCTTAATGCTTGAATGCCCAAGTCCTGGAATTACTGCTCGAATTGAAATCGGGCCTTGAACAACGAACGTGCAGTTCTATAGTTGGAAACGTCTTTTTCAGAATTCCAGTTGTTGGCCTAAGTCTCGCCATTAACGGCACGGGAAAAATGAGAACCACGTCAAGGTAAGCGGACTCTTGGCATCGACCATTTTGTGATGAAGAAAGAAGCGCATGGAGGGTTAAAGGTTCCCACCGATTATCACCATCACCAAGGCCTGGATGGCAATCAATAGGTACGGCTCTTTATTTAGCAATGCAAACTTGGCAGGGGCAATTGCTACAGAATCAACTTCAGGTGATGACCTATACATGTCACAAAGCCAGTGGATGAGTAACCGTGTGCCTGCCTCGCACGTCCTCAAAGCAATCGTGCGGGGTCAGACGCGCACAGGTGTTTCTCGTTTGTGTCTTAACAGGCGGAGAGTGTGAGGTCAAGCTGTTGCTTTGGAAGTGCACATTTTCTTGACGCCAGCTGCAATGATGTGATACTTCAGTCATGTGCTCGTGTCAGTCTTGTAACGCAAATTCTCCTTATCTTCCCAGGGCTTCGGTTTTGTTAGGGAAGTCGGACACCACGTGACCGACGGCTCCAGACCGGGCATCGATTTGGGCAGTCGTGTAACTCTGTAAACCACTGGAGCGAATTTGTTTCCCAAGAACGCCACAAATAAACGATTAAAAACCATATTAGGGATATTACCGCTACGTGAGGACTGCCTTATTGATTTTATACGTGGGATTAGAGTAACTGCGAATCAATTTATTGGCTACTTTACAATCTCTCTGTTGCATGGAAAGTTCCTTTGGTTTTTTCTTCCCAAAAGCAAGATGGGTATCGCAATTTTCTCACTAAATATGTACAGACGGGTTTGACTTGTATGATCTACTTGAGTTTTAAGCAATTTCACATTGTCAACAAAGTTGTGTAAACTGGCACTTTGTACGTGCTATGATTAAAAGCAATTGCGATTCACGTAAGTTTTGTTTTATTGTATACACGTGCATAAAATTCGGTGTTTGAACGGGCCTGGGACCTACTCCTTTAAAAGTATTAACGCATTGGCCAATCGAAATGCACAAAATCTGTCGACCCTTTCCAAACGTGTATTTTCAAAGGGTGCGCTTTCCGAGTCTGCAGGATTGGTGTAAGAAAATGGTCGAGTAGTGAAACAGAATTCGAAGACAAAGTTTCTTTCTCCAATTGTACCGAACCCTTTCTACAAGACCGAGGCTTTCTCGCGTAGGAATACACTCGTAAAATAAACTTGCTCTCACAGCTGATGTCAGTTATAGATGCAAGTGTTTTCCAGTCACATCGAAGTTTGTTCTCTTAACAAGTGACATCACAAAACTGTCTTTTGGAGTTCAATCATTCAATCGTTCACTCTCCCACGATACACGGGACTTCTTTGTAGCTGTATGAGCTACTGGTCTAGAGGAAGTCAACCTTTTGATCTGAGTAGCGATACCAATTATTCAATCACCGACATCGTTAGGATATTTCCGCGGGTGAATACTAGCTTAGAGGCTGTTAATCGATCTTTCCCGCGCGTCACCGTACTGCGTTCAACTTTTTCAAAGGGCGTGGAAATTACGCTATCCTCAATTCTTGGACAACCCTTGACCGTACTATACAATTATGTGTACCAGTTAAAGTATTAATAAAGCAGGTCCGGTGATCAGTGAGTGGACTAAATCTTAAAGTGGCGACTATGACAAGTTGACGTGTACTATAAAGTTTCGTCACTGCAAAGCACAATCAGTAATAGATGTCAACAACTTCTTATATTTCCTTAATTGCTGCGTCCCCCCGCCCCACCCCCACAAAAAGTTCTAATCTGTGCGTCCAAATCAAGACGTATGGAAGATGTGTGATCATTTCCTTCTTAAAGCACCGTTTTTGACAATAACTGCAGCAATCTCTTTTCGTGCGCCTTTAAACCGAAGGAGCTCAACTTGTATATGTGACATGTTAGCCTGTTCATAATGACCTAACCCGTCGCTCAAGTCTTCAAAACAAAAAATGCAACTTGCTTGATACGCATTTCTGTACGTAGTTGCATTTAAGACAGGCAGTTCCTTGCCTGCATATCTTGAGAGTTCTATTTATGTCTGCACTGAAACATTACTCAACTAACGCACCACATGTATCGAACCTTGTAATTATGCGCATCCGTAATACGTGGTCCTGTATGCCGTAGCACTGATTACACCAAAATAGACCATAATAGTGCTTTGGGATAGTTGACCTTAGCTGACCTACAAGCATGATAAGCAGATCTCACCCTTAGCATGAAATTGAAAGAGTTTGTTTAAAAAAAATTATAACCAATTTTTCTTCAAGCTGGTTCAAATTGAAAATACGGGAAATGTGAGCTAGGAGGATTTCTGTTCATAATTTCCTCCTTATCGCCAGTCGGTTAAAAGGAAATTGGCCAAGTATGGCAAAAGAACTGGTTACTTTGACGACCAAGACCGATTTGAGCCTATAAGTTCCTTTAAGGTACTTAAAGTTTCTGGTGTTTTTTGTTCTTTTGAAATGGCGAAAGTGAGAAAATTGTATTAAGAAAATAAGCGGCGACCTGTGAATTAGCTACACCGGCCAGAGAACTTGGAGTTATTAATAAAATTCTTATGATGAATAATTGTGACGAATTGGGACTTAATTGAGCTTTGCCATTTGCCTCTTGTAGGGTAGTTTATCCCTGTGAAAGTTAAAATGTAAATGCGCTTTGTAAATGCTTAGTCACACGCAAAAATAAACACGTCTCTATAGCAAATGCCATATCCAACTGATATCCAAATAATTATATCGGAAGGTATCAAAAAGTTGACAAAAAATAGCGTTCTGATTTGCTTTGCGAAATGATGCTTGCAAGCCACATAGGCGTGGCCCTTACTTATCTCACATCGCCAAACGTACCAAGGTCGGGTCCAGCCCTACTTCAAACGTCATCAACCCCCCTCCCCCCCCCATCTGACTACGGGGGATTTCTGTAGTGCAATGATTCATACGCTGCTCCAAATTTAGCTCGCGAAGAGTAGCCTTCAAGTACAACGTGACCTTCAGATTGAGGGAGGCATCTGATTTTGAAGATTATTTTAAGCCAGTGTGATTGCACACTCAACCCCATGAAGCAGATTGATATATTACGTTGATCGGAAAACAATTCATCAACTGCCTGCACTCTTGCATGTTCAAATTCTTCCCCCACATTGGTCAGAGTCTTTACCGAGAAACATTGTCCAGAATTGTAACCACTTTTTAAAAGTATCTAATGCAACTTTTATGCCACCATTACTCAGCGAACTCAGGACGTCAACAAGGAATGTCATTTTAGAGTTTTTTTTCAAACACATCCACACAGGAAAACTGTTAACACAGGAGCAGTTCCATAGCAGTTTCACAATTTTGAAAGGGTGTACACAAAATGCACATATGCGACAGTAATAACATTCTCTATATGCTTTACCACGAAATCATTTGGTTTTCAAAGGCGTTGCCACCTTAAACTACGCCATGACTTTCACCTCTATATCCACGAAACCACCTGCTGCGATTGCTGACGATCGCTTGAGTGTTTTTCTCTCTCGCAGTGATACAAATGTGGGGTTTATACAGCGGCTACACCATGGTGACATAAATTTCGTTCCCAGAGTCCCTGGCGTTCGTTTCAGCCTCACCATTCTCGGAGTTTACGGACGAGAACACCCAGCTGCCGGTTGGCGGAAGATCCGACTCTCTCAGTACCGTCTTCCCGCTGGCAAGGCTCTCCGGCCGGGCGTAGATTGGGTCCGGGGGGGTCGGCGGCAGCTTCTTGTGCGACAGGTTCGGATTGGGGGAGCCTGAGGTGGACTTGTAGGTGAGCAGCGTGGGGGTGGTTGACTGCTTGCCAAAAGACGCTCCGGCCAGGGTCAAATCTTTGTCGCCTCGGACTTTGGCCTTGGTCTGATTCCGGCAACAACACTGGCACAGCACGGCAAATGCGATGACCAGAATGACCAGGCTCATTCCCGCCTCGCATAGGACAACGATGATCAACGGGCTCAGGGTCAAGGGCGCTGGGTCTGTTACCGGGGTCACTGTACCTCCAGACGAGGAATTTGTGGCGGGCGAATGTGTGGATGTTCCGTTATCAGCATCCTGTTTGGTATTCTTAGATACCGACACTGTCGGTGACAGCGTGGCCTTTGATGGAATCCCAACAGATGGGGCGTGGTACACGGTGTCAGGAGACGGCCCCGGCCACATTGACGGCGGGGCTGGCTTAAGCCTTCCGCTGCTGACCCGGCCTCTCAACACACTCCATGCTGCCTGGCCGATTACGGGCTTCGGTGCCACGCGGTCGAGACTCCCACCTGACTCGTGGACTTGGTGTCCGCGAACATCAGGTCTGCTCCCGCCGGCTTCTGGGCTCCTAACTCGGACCTCCATGTCCACTACGCGGTACCCACCTCCGGGAGAAGGCACCTTGCAGGAAACCACTAACCCTTCGTCCTGGGTTGTCACCCGTGTGAGGACAATCCTAATCCCATCAGGGCTGAGAGAGTACCGGGAAACTGGTAGTGGGGGGTCCAGGCTCCAGCTAGGTTTCGCCAGCAGGGCGCCGTGAAGCCTATGCCCCTTGTTCAAGGGACATGTAAGGTGAGCATCGCCTCCTGGGACCAGGTGAACCGTGATTCTGGTCCTGTTCCTGGCAGGTGGTATCTCTATGAAGGGTCCCATCGAGCAACTACGGCTGGCCTCTCCGCTTTGGCTCGTCTCGTCCCTAAACTCAATCAAGCACGTTACTCTCCCAGTCCGCAAAGCCGCAACGTCCATCCGGTGCCTCAGATTGTATGGCTCGGTGCTGTCCGTCTTATTCTCAAATAAAACAGTCCCATGAAAACCTTGCAATTTTATGGTCATACCTGGTTTGTTGTTGAGCACTGTGCATCCGATTGGGGCCGTTTGGCTCTGAGTCGTTGCATCCGCTAGCTGCCTGACCGTGGGCTGGACACAGCGCACTGACGGTCTCAAGACGTCGACGACGGTCAGCGTTGCCGGGCGAGACCTGGACCACCGCCTCTCATTCAGCTCCCAGAACTCCACCACGTAGCAGTGGTAAACCCCCGCATCTTCTGGCCGCACGTTGTGAATGAAGAGGTTGAAGTGCACGTTCGGGTCTGACTTGCTGCCCTCCACCGTGATCCGGGACGGTTTATCCGGGTCTGCGGTGAGTAGTGAGCGGCCGCTCGTCTGGAAGGTAGCCTCCTTCATCCAGGCGACAGCCTGATTGTCAGCCAGCGACGAGACCTGGCACTCCAGTCGCGCAGTGCTTCCGATCTGCACGGTCGTGTCGCGCGGCTCCATGACGAAGAACGGAAGACTTCCTGGTGTGTCTTGGGCCAGAAGACAAACTGTGGAGACTGCGAACAAAACGATGATAAAGATCAGCGTAGCCATTGTTTATCCTTTTGTTCTGTGCAGCATGGAAAGGTGTTACTCAAACCAAACTGCTGTTAATTCTGAATAAATCCCACGTTGACACTTTCAAGTACATAGCGATGTACCTGATGCTAAATTACTGAATCGCACACGTCTTGTCGCTACTCCAGACAGTCACCAGGAGCAACACACGTGCATTTTTTAAAAGAAGACCACGTCGTTTTGTTCACCAATGACGGTCGTCCACGGGCAACGACATTATTGCCAGTGTCAATTATACCCCGAATTTTCCACGATTCCCACTTGCGATTTCCATGGGAAGTTTCTCCTGCTTGTCAAAAGTCAACACAAAATGTGCGGACTCACTTCACCGACGGTATGTCCGAACGCCGAGTAACAGCCACCGCGTTCATCATGGCTTGTGTAACTCCGCGTCGAGCCAGCCTCCGAATGACTTCACAATGTCTTACAGTAATTGGAGCTCCCCGAATCCCCCTCCTTGATCCCAACTTCCGCTGCATGCAACAGACGCGCAGAAGTCTACAGGGTTAGTGAAACCACCGCAGCATAGTACAGTCGCGCTAGGGCCGGGATCCGACGGGTGACTTGGGAAGGGGGGTTACAGGACGAAGTTGATGATCACGACGAAGCTTATGTTCGGTACCGTCTCCAGAGGACCCAGTGATATGAATGTTGATGAGAAATTTCCCGGTGACTTTTTTTTTTTTTTTTTTTTTGCCTTGTCCCGTATTACGCTGCCTTTGCGACAGGGGACCTTCTACACTTCGCGTCTTAACGGTGGAACTGATTACCACTGACAGGTGGTGTCCATACGACTCTTACATGTAGTTTCCTGTAGAAGTGGAGAATAAAACTTTCGAGGTTGTCCAACAAATGTAGTCCTACCTTCGTTGTCTTCAACCTCATTCCAAACTCCACACACATTTCTTTGTAGGCTGAAGGAGGTACATATTAGCCTCACTGAAAAAATACCCCACGCCAGCGAAATGTCTCCGTTTTCTGACATTAATACACAACTACAAAATTTCTCTTAAATCGTGCCTGATAAACCTACTAGTTGAAGAGGGAATCATTGCGGTACTTAATTTGGAATTTGAAAGCAAGTGTACCATTGTGGCGACAGTGCATTTTCTAGCCAAACTTTTGACTGCACGGGCTTGGGGGTAAGGGTAATGCAGTTTTTAGAGAACTTCTGGGTGGGAACAAGTTTTCGGATTGGAGATGATTAAAATACTTTAGTCATACAGGTTCGTAGGCGGGATTCATGTCGCAATATTTTTATGAAGAAGAAAAGCGTGCTTTGATACACCATGATAGTTGTTCCTTAAATAGCCCTATCAACTACTAATAAATCGCATCCTTTGAAAGTCGTTCAATGTGACCCTGGCAGCTTATTATTTGTTATCGGTTCTTTGCATGCAGCGTAGATCATGCATGCCTAATTAGAAAACGACGACCAATGCAATAGTTGAAATGCGACGTTCTAGAGGGCGCTGCCTTATCTAAAAGAGGACATTTTGGAATTTTTCAGAGATTTGCTTAATACTCTTTAATCTTTCACAAAAGAACGCCTATTTGTTTTGTTTTTTAAAGCGACGCCTTTTAGATCAATAAACGTTTTCTTGGTTTTCTTTTGTCAGTGCATTCTCTCCTAAACCTACCACATTTTCCAGAAACAATTAACATTCAGTTAAATTATCCCAAGACAATTATTTAATTTGTTATATTACATTTTTTAGAAATATGAATGTAATATAAGATTGGCTTGTGACAACTACATACATTGTCGTCCGTTTAGTCTCCGATTTGTTGAGTCACAAATTTTCTTGCTTTCCAGTGCTATAATAAAATCAAAAATTTGGGCGTGTCTGGATGGCTTCGAAATTAGTTGAACGTCGGACTCCGGGTGTCAAGAGGGGTCTGTTTTATGTCCAAAGGTCAGCCCTCCATTGTTCCAAACCGTTGTCTTGTGAAGACCTTCTCGCCCCCGGGAAATGACCAATGATTCGACGGTCAGTGACTATGTCAGTGCGTATCTTGGCCCGAAATACTGTCTTTCCGATCCCAAATATACTCATTCTCTGTAAACACATAAACAGAAGTCATCCCCGATCCAAGAAATGTATTCTGTAATTTGGCCAGACTTTTTTGTAAGATATAAAATAGACTGGATAAACTGGCACTATTATGTGGTTGGATACACATCAAATATTGGTTATTAATTTTTTGGTTCTAACAACCAACCAGTGGTACTGGTGTGCCTGGACAAGGGCGTGGAAACGACATTGGGTTGAATAAAAGTCACTTTCCCCAATATTGTTCCCAGTGATGTGGCTTTTGTACTTAGGTCGTACCAAGTGAATTCATTGTCATGTTTTAATTCATGCGTTACACAGACGATTTTTTTTATCCAATGGACATAAGGTCTTGCAGAACCATTCCATTGAAAACTGACCCATGCGCATTAGGGTTGTGACTATTAGCGTAGAAAAAGTAATTGGCAATATTCGCACACCGGCCATAATGAATTGAAAGCGAGGCTAACTTTGGTATTTTTATTTTGGGAAACCTAAGAATAATAAAAGCAATGACATAAAAGTTCATCACAAATTAATTTTATTTACGATGATGCATAATTTAAAAATTTGAGATAATTGTATCTAAATGTTTTTTGAAGCAACAATTGAAAAATAAAAGTGAGGCATGGAGCCCGAAATAGTCTGGCATCACCCCCATTTGACGGACGCTATTGGATAAGGTGGGTTCAGGGAATGCGATCAAACATGGCTTCCGTGTGGATAAGATCTATTGCAACAAGGATGAGTTCCCGGAGTACCTTAACAAAGCTCATTTTCCCTTGGCCATGAATGTATTTCCTGTTTTTGTAGCCGCCACCGGTGACGGACATCACGGGATTTTTACTGCGGTAAGGAACTGCTTTCCTGCCATTCATTCACCTAATTACCTGGAGCAGTGCCACTAGTTACGAAGCATTATGTTAAATGGTCTGGTTCCGCTCAGCATTTCGCCCACTTACACAGTGCCTGAAACATAAGTTCAGCAGGATCGGGTTTATAAAAATTGAAGGAGACTCTGTGTTTTCGTTTGGAGGAAAGTGACGTTGCCATAAAATGCAGTAGTTAACAGATGTATCAATGACTGTGAAAAACGGTTGATTTAAACATCCTTTTTGTTTACAAAATTGTAGGGACAGTGGCCTATAAATATTGAAAACCGCAGTGTTTGATGTGCGGTGTTGCTTTTTCCGAGTGTACTTTCGACACTGTCTAGGGGTGCACAACATGCAACAATAATTATAAGTCGACGGAGGCAACTTACTGCTTTTCTCCAGATGTTTGAGACTTTCCAGGTAAAGGTTGTGGATGTTTTTACACTGGGGGAAACGTTGCGAAGCATGCAGCTGCTGGTAGAGGGAAAAAAGGTGGTTTCAAAAAGTGATTGAAGTGTTAGAAATTGATATACCGGTTGATAAGCTAAGGCTATAAATGGACATAGTGTGGTGTTAATATAACACCTTCAAAATCCATACATAATACATCTGGTATTTACCTATGGGTGCAACCTAACACCAGTGTAACGCGGCGCTTTTTTTTAGGTGTATAACGTAACAAATTTGATTTTAATTGGAGGATATACAAGGAGTATAACGAAAAATGAAAAAAAAAACTGTGGTTGAAAGTGATGTTATTTTGTGTTTCTAATTATGGAGGCCTATAATGAACGTTGTCAAGTCCATTAATATTCCACTTCCTTTATTTTCCTTCGAAACTGCTATCAGACATTCAGCTCACTGAGTTTCAAGGAATGTTGGGTTATCGGTGTTTGTCTATCGTGCCCTAGTCTCAACAGAACCCAGAGAGTATTGAGATATTTACAGTAATTCCAAGTGACACCCAGGGACGTCCAGATACAACAGGAAGAGGCCGGAACTTTTCCCCCAATCTGTCATTTTCGGCCTGCCCCTGAACTACCCCTACGGCCACAAAGCGACTGGGCACCGCCGTGAATAATAAACTGGAGCTTCCCCGTGGAAAAGATCGGCGCGCATTGCCCCTTTCTTCGCCCCTGTCGAACTGGTTGGCCAGTTTCCTCGCTATCAAACTCCATCAGATCGACCATTTCCTTTGTGTCGGTCTGTTAAAGGATGCAGACTTCTTTGACTTTGGATTCATCTCAGTAACTGACCTTGAGCAACGTTACCATTTATACGTCTCCCCTTTTTTCAAACAACCTTCAATAGATTTCCTGGCAACCGTTCCAAAAATCTGCTTCCCATGCAGGCGTTTCCTCTCTCTTGGGGTCCTCGAAGTCTTGAGGAAACGAGGCCCATTTTGAAAAAAAAATTCAGGGACCCTCTTTGGTTTCCGGGGGAGCGTCTAGTTATAGAGTTGTGGGTCCCAAGCGATCAGATTTCAGCGGATGTTTTGCTGTGCCTCACAGCAATAAAGACGCGCCGGAGGACATCATCGTGGTTTGTTGTACGTCTTTACCGCTGATTATTGATGCCGCCGGCGTTCGCCTCGTCACTGCAGTGTGTGCCAGGTGAAGATAACGCAAAACTGCGCCAGCCATTATAATAATAGCTATCCTCCGAACTGTCTGCCGCGAGCCCTCTCTGCGACAATCAAACCGCTTTAAAATGTAACGAAATGGACCCTTTCAAAGACGGTTTTGATGGCGGTCAAAACCATCTTCGTTAATGTTCGGGATTCAGCAGGCCCAGAGCGAAGACCGGGTGACGTGATTTCAGGAACATTTGTTCTAAAGCTAGCTCGTAAAGGCGCCCTGATTGTGACGACCGTCCTGAGTCCTTTGCATGGCTGAGCTGACAGGGACCCCTCTGTGGCTTCAGCGGCAGTATCCTTAACTTTCAAAAACGGTCCGGAAGAGATCTTGTTCTACACAAATGAAGCCTCGCTTTTGTTTTAATATGTCGAGTCCTTGAAAAGAGCTAAATAAATTGTATAATTTCATTGATATCAGAGTCAAACAAAATAGGAATGCCGCTTGCATTGTTGCGCTGCCGAACTCCTTAAGCAATGAAATTCATTGTGTACGCCAGTAAGAGAACCATGTTGCCCAATCACAATTTTTACACCGCAGCAAAATTTTGCTAAAAAAATCTGCCTTTAGGCCCCTCCCAAAAGTCTCCAGTTTCTGGTCAGTGCACGGTGTCGCCGTAGACCTGCGCATCGGCAAAATAAAAAAAGTTTTTATTTGGTATAAAATGATGTCCAAAAGCTGCCAGACTTGCTTAATCGACTGGAATCCTGCTTAGGCCTGATTTTAACGTGTTTTGATGGGGTACTGTTGAGTAATATGTACTGTGAAGGAGTCCCTGTAGTTCCCCGTACATTTAGTTGGGCGCTCTTTTCAGATGATGTCATTTCTGTATTATACATTTACATCTGGGAACCAGAAAAACAAGGTGGTCTTACGTCCTGTGTACATGTTTGTACAAGCTGAAAATGCTTTTGAACAGTAAAAGTGCAGGGCCAGTCTATTTTAGTGTCAGTAGTAGCGGGCAGAGTTACGTGCACGTGCAGCCGCGATGGACATCCCGTGTTATCGTGCATCATTTCCAAAAAAAGTGAAGTTAAAAAAAAAACAAAAGCTGCATCACCGCACCACTTTTGGAGCCGACTCCTAATCAGAAACGGGAGACATTTTCTGTTGGCCCTATGGCCGATTGACACACACCAGAAAAATTCAGTTTACACGGTGAAGTTGAAAATTATTCTTCGGAGCCTACGCTGTAACAGAAAAAAAGATTTCCTATGCTACACTACTGCAAGTGTGTGTTGTACGTACCTTTTGTTGACTTACAACGTAAGAGGAGCGTACATTGAAACTGATACTTTACTTAATTTTAGTTCACGCTGAAAAGGGAATGGAGTATGTTTTTGTTTTCACTAGACGTTGGCGACATTTTGACATGCTCCCCCATTGAAAGCACGCGAATGTACCCTCAGCGGAAGATCGCATTACCCATACGGCTGTTCGCCCATTTTGGACGGCACGTATCACGCACAGTCATCCGCTTCGAATTTTCGCGTCGGGGGCCAAAGAAATATTGGCTCATGTCTGTTCAAAGGTTATCGCTGGGCTGTTGTCCCACGGCCGGCTGAAAATAATCGAAGGGTTGAAAGGGAGAACGGGAGCAGTTTACTTTGAAAGCGTACAATAAGCGTCTGAGAGGATGTTGTGATTTTAACGATGGGTTGGAGCGTGTGATGGAACGGATCTGCACGGGGTTCACTTGGGGGTGGATTTGGTTCGTTTTATTCTCAGAGCCCGTTGTTTAGTGTCTGTACCATGGGTTCATGGCGACGCCCCATGTAATAGGGGACCTTGAGCAGCCTTTGAGGGGCTTTCAGTCTCCCATGGGAAGGGCTGTGACTTCCCGGTAAGATTTTCCTTTTTGTGGTAAGAATTGAAACTAGGGGGAATCAAATTAATGCCACTGGGCCCACAATCCAACAGGCTCATGTAGGCCTTTAGTAAATGTACATGAAAGCGTAACTTGGCTGTGTTCATAGAGACCCTCCCTTTCCAGCTAATTGGCAAGGGCTTCATTTGTCCGTTCCCAACAAGAACTTTCTTGCAGATTAACCCATTTTCATTATGCCGTTTTCGCTTCATCAGCAACCCGATTTTGCTTTTAAAGTGTAGCTGCAATGACCTTTTCTTAGACACAGTTTTTTTCAGCAACTTTGTACTGTTCTCCAATAAACGAAAATTCTTTTGCCTTCCTACTTGGTTCATTTTTTTTAATGCACGTTTTTTAAATTATTCATATTTCCCGGACAACCGTTGTGAGGGTGTTGGTGCCGGTGATGCCATACAGTGAAAAACATAGTTCAGTGCATAGGTTTTCTGTTCAAATTGTGAAAAGATTTCCGAGAAAGGGATTATTACCTATTGCCATGCAAATAAACAACAATAAATCGGCAAAGAAGAGAAAATGTAATCCGGCAAAATTTACAAATCTGCAGGACTTTTTTGTGCACAAACTAAAGTACAATCGAGGCTTTGTTCCTGGTATGACGTCACAGTGTTTTGCTTATGAATATGAAATACTCGGCTAAAACAAAATAGTGAAACATAAGTTGAAAATCGAGTTAAGACACAAAGGTGTCTTTTTGGGGTATGTATTAAAACCAATTGATTGCAGCCACCCTTAAAAATCCCCTTACTGTTGCAATCTGCAGCTTTGACATTTTCGTAACACTTTTTTGCACTATTAAAATGAATATAACTCAAACATATTTCATTTCGTACATTTTCCCCGAATATATCGCAATGAAACTAATATTTTTGGGAGGGACAAAAATGTGCTGAGTTTCAGTCCGTCACTTCAAGACCTGCAGTGTAACTTGACTTCAAACAATAAATTAAAGCCTAACTGAACAAGTTGATGGTGGTAACGTCGTCCTTTGGCACCCAACCCAATGGGACTAAAGGTCGACCTCAGAATGACAGCCGTTGATTTCCGCAACACGGATGCTCACCCAGTCAAAATAGCCTGGTACCCGCAAGCTTTCCCGTCTCTTACCCTTAAAAAGGTCACTTGAAACTACATCCATCATCGATAACATCACATTGGCTACATGACCTTTCATGAAATGTTACGCTACCATATGCTTTTTATTTCTCAAGTTCCTCGTGGGCGGTAGAAAATGTTTTACGTGTTGTGTACAATACTACGGTGGATCCATGGGGAGGAGGTCGAAGTCGTGAACATGTGTCCCCCGGGAAACCTTTAAAAATGAGAGGGCAATCATCTTCTTGAATCATTATGGGCATGTTGACTGCCTCTGCGTCCAAAGCATTTCCTCGGTATTTTGCAATCTCTGTCTGGTCACATGCAAATCTTGTGCCATGTGTCAGGTCTTCGCTCGTCACCCACGGCCCGAACTGGGCTTGTGGGAAGGGCTGATGGCCGGCCCTGCACAGATTTTAGTGGAGGAAATACGTCACATGGGGTCACAGCTAATACGCGCAGAGCATTGTGGGTAAATATCTGCCCAGCGTGCGAGCTCGCTCAGTGCATTACACAAGCGGCTGTTGATTTTCTTCTTTTTATTCCTCATCGTTGAAAATATCGTCTCTACACTTTATTCGTTCCTCCAAAATTGATCAAGATAATCAACGATTTGAAATATATCACCAAAAGACACGTGATCAGTGACAATAAGTGAGAAGGTAAGTTACCACACTGTGATTACACTACCACACTACATGCACTACCAGCAATATTTGCGGTCGTTTGTTCCCGGTGTTCGAGCGGCCGATCCACGAACAAAAAATGGAGCTGTTCGCGAACTATGAGGGTGCACCACTAAAAATAGATTCCCATAGACAGCAGTGATAAATCCCCATACTTCACATGTGCACAAACATTTTAAAAATATAACTCTCACAGGTATTCAGGCTGCACAAAAAAATGATGTTCCACATGTCCTCTTCCATTTTCCTTTCAATTTTTCGGGGTTGACCATTGAATTTTTGAGAAATTTTCACCAGAAGCAGACCACCCCTAAAATGCAGAAAATGTCCCTGTCCTTAAAAGTAGCCATTTTGAAAAACCATCCCTCGGCAAAATGGCTCAAATAGTGCCTCTTTAAAACCCGATTGCATCTAAATTGCTCAGAATTGGAAGCCTTGAGTCCGGCCGAGAGGTTCAGTCTCATATTTCTTCAATTCCTCAGTTCCATGGCTCTCAGGACCCTCTAATATAGAATATTTTGAGTCTATATTTTTTATTAATGAGCTCGGCAGACAGATTTCTGGCCAAAATACGAGGGTGCACCTATAAGCGAGAACAAGCCGCCCGAACTCAGCCGTTTGTCATCCGTCACTGAAGTGTAGTGGACACAAGAGGGCGCAAGCACGTGACGGCGGGCAAAGCAAAAACAAAGACGTCACAGAGATCCCAACTGCGCGGACAGACACCCTGCAAACAACACGTGTCGTGGGTTCGGTGGCACACGTGTACGTTTGGTCGCTTCAAATTTAATCCGTTTATTTTCGCGACTTCGTGTGTCATAAGAAATTAGACTTTGAGGAATCGCTGGCACGCCTACGTGATGACATTGATGGAGTAAGTACAATGGATTTTGCTTTTTTAATATTATTCCACACTTTACAGGAATAAAATTCATATTATTATTACCAGTCAGAGGCGTACGTAGTTCTTCAGTTGAGAGTGATGAGACCATGGAGAAAGGAAAATACCATGTCGAGACTAATCCCACATGTAGGACTAGGATTCCTTGCTCTGTGGATCAATGCCTACACTCACTGACTGCAGTACACGGCCCATTTCTGTGAAAATGACATGAGTAACTTTGGGGTTCATTACCTTTAGCACCCTGTTCCTATTTTAAGGAAACAAATTCTACCTTTCCGAAATAACTTATCTAAACAAGTTATTGGTGATGTCATATCAGAAAGAAAAGAGAACAGGGCTTTTGGTTTTTGAGAGAAATTTTGGGTAAAACGGCAGCTAACATGACTGCCCCAAAGAGAGCTGTGAACAACAAATAAGCGAATGTAGTCTGGTTCCTTGACCTGGATGGGAATTTGTTTTGTGAATCCAAGGGTACAGTCCACTAATTCAAGCCCTGTTGAAAAAAGTGTAAAATCAGCACTGTTCAGGGCCCAATAGCATGCATGCCAACATCCCTGAGATTTCTGAAACATAAATGAAATTTTTGTCTGGTCACTTATCTTTCAATTTCTTTTCAATTTTTTGTGGGTTAACCAATTACATTTTTAATTATTCCCACAAAAAAATCCCCCCCCCAAAAAAGTGATTTTTCCAAAGTCTGATTGCAGCCGTTTTTCAAGTGGCAACCCTCAACTTTCTTTGGCACTTAAGACCATTTTTCAACCGTAGTTTTAGCCATTCTGCTCTTGTATGAAAGCTCAAAGACCCAGGGAGTTGATCCTGGCAAGGATTTACACAATCTCACCATTTTAGGGGCCAAAAAGTCTCCTTTTTCAAAAGATACTGTGGGGGGCACTTTTAATGCTAATGAGCTGGCCACAAACTCTCACTTGAATTAGTGGTCTGCACCCCCAAAGGCCTGAGTCAGGTAACCAGACGAAAAACAAAATGGCATCATTTGACTGAGTGGTTGTCTTTTGCCAAACTCGCGTTAGAAGTTTGCAGTTTTCTTGCTTAAATATTGTCGAAATTTACCTAAACTAGGCCTATCAGGATTGAGTAATGGTTTCTTAAAATGTTAGTTAAAATGAAAAAATGATGAAGATGACTCTGATGTTAGCCCGTAGCATAGACAGTGAAGGTGAGTATGTGTACTTTGTCCAAAGACTCTGTAAAAAGGCCCTAGATATCCGCAGAAACAAACTGAACAATTCCATACAAAACCTTTGTGCTGTGGACTTCCTTTGTCTGACAAATTCAACAATTCAATGCAGCTTTCCTCTAAGGAAAGGTACGGCTTACAATTGTTGTCCATTTTTTCAAATTTTTATGATGAAGTCACCACTCTGTTTTCACTGCTGAAGTGAACACCTAGAGTCAGCGATGATGTTCGTATTTTATCTCCTTTTTGTTCTTCTCAAGAAGCGGGCTCAAGAGAGACTCAAGTTTCAGTGAGGCCCCAAGTGACGGCCACTCTGACAGTGATGTGGAACAAGAACAGTGGATGGAGAAAACAGCAGGTAGACAAGCTGTCACTTGTCAGTCATATTTGCCATCTGTGAAGAAATAAATTTTGCAGGTAGATTTGGCCCTGCTTCGTAACGTCTTAACTCTAAAAGAGCTTGGTTACATTGGACCACCTCACAGCCCACAGCAATCCCCCCAAGAATTGGGCTGTCCAATGCTGGATTTTGTTTAATACAAACTTTCCTTCTCAATTTAAGTATTGAAGTTTTATCTCAATCTGTCATATGGTTTGACAGTCACTTGGAAATTGGGAATGGCAGTGGAAAAGTATACAATTTTGGTTGACCTCTCTCAGAAAAAAGGTGCTGTGTGAGAACGGTATGTTGGATTTGCCCAAAAATGTCAGAATGACCAAAAAGGGTTATTCAAAAAAATCCAGAAGGCTTCTTGAAAATATGCACCTTGATAATATTGGAAAATATGTTTACCCTCTTTAGGGTAAAATTCAGAGATTCTTCAAGAAATTTCCACTCACCCAGCCAGAGTTTTCACAATTTCTTAAGTTGAGAAAGCAGTCACTGGGTACCTCTTGTTTTTTTTACATGTGTCAACTGGCTGAATATGAACCTTTTCTGAATCAGCCAGCTTAGGCTGACAGAATTACGTAAGTCTGTGGCAAATGACATGCCCAAACAAAAATACATTAATTACAATGCATACAGACATAACTGCTCCCTTTTTGTTGCTATATTTTTACCAGGTGTTAAAGGTGATACTGCGTGGTTGGTCCCCTGCCTGTGGGCTCATCTTCTGGC
>NW_019091428.1:209129-273756 GCF_001949145.1 Acanthaster planci
TCCGTGTTTGTACCCAGCGCGAGCGAACGGGCTCATCTGCCAAAAGTGGTAGTGGCCAATCATATTGCCGGACTTGTTTTTTACATCGTTCGTACCTGCATTATAATGAACGAGTCTACAAACCTGACTACTTTGATTGGTACAAATTCCGTGTACATTATGCGAGAACATGTCGTTCAACTACATATCACCGATGGGGTGTCCGATTGGCTTACCATCAAGTCGGACTTACTGACTGGTGACGTATGACACACGTTGTACAAAAAAGGCTATCAAATGAGGGCGTCATATAAGGGTTATGCGAGTTGCGCAAGGCTGGCGGACGGAGCGCGGGTTCGTACCGGCTGAAGGGATGGCTGACTTGAGAAGAGCAACGTAAGTCCGACTTGATTAAAGTCTAGGCTTATCACCTCGCCCGCGTTCCCACAGGGGAGGCTCGGTATCGAGGAAAATCGCGCCCTCTCTTGGTCCAGCTTGGGGCCCACAGGCCAACCGTAGAAAAGGGTCAAATAAATCCTCCGTCGAAAGTTCAGCTGCATCTTGTGACATGGACGTAAATCGGGCGACCCACCTCCCACCCGTGGATAGTATACATTATTTTGAGTTTGATGAGTCACTTCACTTTGACTAGATAGAGTCGGACTCTTTGGCCAGACTAGAGTCGGACTGGAGTAGCTATTTTTGTGACTTAACTTGTAACTGTAGGTTTTTCGACTTGCAACTTCACTTGGACTTGCAAAAAATGACTTGTGACTTGACTTGAACTTGCACATTGTGACTTGTTACCAGTGCAAATCAGAAAACTATATCGAACCCATTGCAGTTTTAAATTAGGCCTATCAGCTTAGGCCCTAAGGCCTTGCGTTCTTAAAATAATCATCGTAGAACTTCGTTCAGCTTGCGACTTTTACTTCGGTCTTGTCTGTCCAATGCCACGTCTGATTCTCTTTTTATTGTTTCCCCAACTTCGAAATTCAAGCTTCGTTTGAGCCTTATATTAAATTCTTCATATCAGTTCAAGATAATCGTCCCGATCTCGAAGGCCGACGTTTAGGTGGTTGTAACATGCATTCAAGTCACGCTAACAGGTTATTTTTAAAACAACTGCCCATATAATCAGATATTTATCGAGGATTCGTCCTCTTTGAAATTACCAGTTTAGGGAGAAAGGGACCAGATTCGCGGTATAAAGCGAGCGGAGACATCATACATGATCGTGACCGTGTGCGACAATGCACGACACGGCAAAAATTGAAACTGGCTCAAATATTTCGGTAATGCGCTCATCGCAACTCGGCCTCTGCCATGCCGCAGTATAGAAGGATATTTGTGAGTGCTTAAATCAGTCAAAGCGTCTTTTAAAAATGTTGAACATGATGTTGACTGATGTTTCAGTTCAAAAACGTCGTTGTGAACGTGAAGCCTGTTGACATGAAGGTTGAAGGTTATTTGCATAACTCCGGCCGATCATCACTCAAGTAATAATTATGCATATCCTACCATTCATACTAAAGTCTGTTACCGCCCCAGGTCAAACAAAAATATCCAAACCTTCCTGCATGGTTCGTGACGCGTGTCGCGGCAGATCGCGGAATAACCGTTTGGAAGGTTTTCAGTTTGAACCAAGACTAGGCTATCGTTTGAAATCAAAGCGCAACTTGTACAAAAGGACTTGTGATCGACTGAATTGCTTGCAAGCATGTGCTGGACCAAATTCACGTGACTGGCGAATAAAATTTTCTATACTCATCGGCATCATCACCACTCAGGGTGCCGAAATCCCCGGCCCGGTGAGCGTTAAGAAGAGGACGAATGGCATAACGTCAAAGGTGTGATATTAAACAAGTCAACTTTTGCAAGTCCAAGTCAAGTCACAAGTCATTTCGTCCACTCAAAAGTCATATAGTGCTTGCAGCAAATTTGAGTATTGTGCTGACAGTGAAAGGAGTTATTTATGCTCATGATCCGGGTAATATTTTGTAATTAAAAGTTAAGATTATTTTGTAATATTGAAGTCCTTAATCTGATAAATCAAGACTTTTAAAGTACGTGTACTACGGACGATCATGATCGTTATCATCATCTATACATGTAGAAAATGTATACCAGTCTTTTAGCGATAACTTCGACAAGTAAAAGATGATTTTCACCCCGAAGCAGTCAGTTGCCAGTGATTGCATTGACGGCATTGGTACGATCCCCGGGACGTCACTTTTGATTTGTTTTGTTTCGTGAGTTTTCTTTTCCTTTTTTTTATTGACACTCCTTGGTGTGTTGCAAACTATCAGTCAAGTTACAAAATAAGTCGGGGGATTATTTTTTTGTCCCCAACAACAATTTTGACCGTTGCGACCTCCGCAGCCTGAGAGAAAAACAAATCGATCTATTTTGGTTAGCCCGGGTTGTTTTTCAAGAAGTCCTCTGTCGTTTTTGTAAGGGTTAATTGTGGCGTGTTTACACCTATAAATACCACTGGTATGGTAACTACACAATGCGAGGGAATTCCTTAACGCGCGTTACTTGCGTAATTGTTGACGTCATCGGGAATTCCTGTCGGTGCCTACGCATGCGTCAATGGCGTGACCCATGACATCAATCAATGAACTTTGTGCTTCGACGATGATCGTTGGTCTTGACTTGTCGGACAATAACATAACAATGTCAAAAGCTGTGATTTCTCTCCTCGTAAACAACCCTGGATTAATAATATTTTGACTGAAGTGCCAAGGGCAGTCGATATATAAGTCCAGTAGACCTCAGAGGTCGATTTTGGAAAGTATGAAATCGGAAGACGACGAGGCAGGGTGGCGACAACCGTCGGAAAACGACAACAAACCCTCGGCGGATGACATCAACATGGCGGCGGCCGTAGCTTCGTTGCAAAGGGAGCACTTGGAGTACCGCAATACGAGTAACAAGAGCGAGGGTGGTGGGCAGTCTGCAGGCCTCTCGGCGGGGTCGAGGCGGCAGTCAACGGGCGACATCCCTTATGAGGACCTGCCCAGGGCGCTTATCGCCACAAACATCCCAGAGGTTGTTTTCACTGATGCAGCAAAGAAGGTAGGCCGTGCATGCATATATGGAGGCCCAGGCCACTGCAGGCGTGAGTGGTGACCTCCGTGGTAAGACATCGGAAGTGTGGGGTGCAAGCATTGATAAACTGCGCCTGCAATAATCTTTGGATTAAGCATAAGTAGTGGAGCTTTCAAAGTTAGCGTTCAGAGTACCATGTTTCCCGATGATTACCTATGTAGAAGCATGATATAGGCCTACGTGATTGAGCATGTTGACTATGCTTAACTTTAAAGCATGGAGGAATAAAACATAGGCCTACCATGCCAGAAGTACTGTTGTCGTTATTTATGTCATGTATGTGTGAAATGTTGGGAAAGACTAGTTCCATATAGTTCCATACAGATGCTGCTGTTTTCTAACTTGAAACAATTTGGTATAGGTTATTTCCAGGCTAAATTGAACTTTCGTGGACACGTTTTTGCTTTCTGACAGCTATTAGGTCACCATATGGAACTCTGTCCAAGTGTTGTAGAGGAGTATACTGTAAAGATTATGAAATCAAGATATTTACAAAATTAATGTTCAGTAATCAGTTCATGGACATGATGGGCAGTGTGAAAATACAGTGCAGATAATGTGTTGGCCAATTATTAATTCCCATGTTAATCCCCAATGACAGCATTTTCAAGTCCTAGTGTTAACGATCAGATTGACATGATCAATCTGATTAAAGTGCAGCTGCAATGAATTTTTCTTCGACACAATTTTTCTACTTTTCTTCAGTGTATGAAAACTCTTACACCCTCCTATTTGGTTTGTATGCCTTGAAAAGTGCACACTTTCAAACAATCAAAATTATCCATGTTTTCCTGGACAACTGAGGGCGCTGTTGCTGTGAAGCCATCTGGGGAAGACAAGGTTCAGTGCATAGGTATTTCTGTACAAACTGTGAACTCAGAATTTACCTAATGAAAACGCTTCTGAGAGAGGGATTGTTGGTTTCTTATTGCTATGCACATGAGCAACAATGAATCAGCAAAGAAGAGAAAACTTAGTCCAGGAAAACCTACAAAAACGCAGGATTTTTGTGCACAAACCAGTGTAACATTGAGGCTTCTTCCTGAGATGGCATCACAGTTTTGGTCATGAATACAGAAATACTCACCAGCATCAAAACCAAAAAGGCATTAAAATACCCTTTGAAATAGTGAAACCAAAGTTGAAAATAAGGTTTATTGAGGCACAAAGGTACATTTTACAGGTTTGTTATAAAAAAATTGATTGCAGCTACCCATTAAAATCAATTTGTACAAGGATTATCAGTGGTATCCAATTATACAAATCAGGCAGTGTTCATTACCATAGTACACACGTCATTTTGATATTTTGGCGCCCGGGGGTTATTTCTCATATTGATGTGTTGATTTCTCATTGACTGCATATCGTTTGTTTCTTATGGGGAAAATTTAAGGACCAATAAAATATCAATTCTGTTCCCTCTAGCATCTGAAAACAAGGTTGATAGTTGGGTAGTTCGGAATAGCAACGTTCTTTCTCTAAAGAAAATGGCTTCATCTATGATCTCAGTGCTAATGCTAGTCTCTCTGGATGCATAATAATAAAATAAATGCCGATATGCTTTTTGAATATTCACATCTCTAGAATTCAGTGTACCTGCAAGCGTACATGCTGTTGTTATCGTTCTTACTTTGCAGAAAGCTTTTGAGGACCTGTTCTGTGCTTTTGGAGAGAACGTCCACTTTGTCTACCTGCCCAGTTTTCGGCGAGTGCGAGTGGGCTACGAGAATCCCGAGCAGGTTGTACGGGCCCGAATCGGAATGCATCAACGAGAGATATGCGGGCAGCCCATCAAGTTGTTCTTTCTACAGGTATAAAATAATGTCCTGTGCACAAATGGAAAAATCGGACAATTGAAATAGTGGTTAACGCACGCTCATTGACTTTGTAAGCTCGTGGCATTACAAGTTATTGGTGAAAATATCAGAAGTGTGAAACAGTGTTATATTTCAGTCCATCACAAGTCCCTGCAAGTCCATCACAAGTCCATCGCAAGTCATTCAGTCTTAAGCCAATTCACAAGCTTTTCACATGAGTTATGACAAAAGCATTCTTTGGTCATTTGTTCACCCTGTTATTTATGACTGGCCTTGTTAAGGGACTTGTGACTGGACTTGTGACTCGATTTGTGATGGACTTGAATACATGTACAACTCTGGTATGAAACTGTGAATGCTGCACAGAGATATGAAATTAATAAAGTCCCCCGACCCACGTCATGGAGAAACTTTGATGCCATCCTGTAAGTGGCGTTTTGAATTGATGCGCACGTTTTTTTTTGGGGGGGGTACATAAAGAAAGGAGACGGAACAAATTCTACACGTATATGCAGCTTCCAAGTATGGCATACGCAAATAACATATGTGCATTTTTCTATCGTATAATGCCTTCAAAGACCAAACCGTGTAGTCTCAACAGGTGCAGGGTTCATAAGCTGGTGACTGTTTCCTCCCGACAGCCAGTGAAATTCAACAACAGTAGCTCGACGCTGGAACTCCCGGAGCCCACGAAGCAGTATCTCCTCTCGCCGCCGGCGTCGCCCCCGGTGGGATGGGAACCAGTCAAGGAATCGGAGCCAGTCATAGACTATGATGTCCTGGCGGCGTTAGCAAACCTTGCGCCTGGTGAGTCTCCGGCTGCATGCCTCTCGGTTACCAGTGAAATTGAGAACACTTTGTATTCAGTTGCTCGCAGTATAGGTCTCTTGATGTTCTTGGTTGGAACACCGTGGAAGTTGATCTTCATATGGAATTTCATATTGATTTGAGAATTTCTTTTGCAAGGAAAATATAAATCAAATTGGGGACCCCTGCTGTGTATCCCAAGCATAATTGGCCCCAACAATAATAACTATTGTTCAACATGTGTGTTGACCCCAAAGCTACATCACGAGATCGCGAGAGTGCATTTGTGGTCAGTCGTCTTTATTATATACAAATTTTACCCCAGATGTGCCTTTAAAAAATGCGCATCTTGTGCGTCGTGGGCCAAATCGTGCACATATGGAAAGGCTTAGAATTCAGAATTCAGTCTAATGGCAGATTTTGGCAAGTTTTGCAGCAGACCTAACATGGCTGTGCGGAATGAAGCAAAAAGAAGCTAAGGATTCAATTCTGTCAAGCACAGATCTGACCATTTTCTTGTCAATAACTCTTCTCAGGACAAGTCCATGAACTGCACGCCCCTGACGACAACAAGCCCGGCATCTTCGTCCTCCCCTGCGAAGACCCGCCCCAGAAGGGACCCAAGATGAAAATTCAGCACACTAGGAGGCCGGAGCCCAGCTAGTCAGCCACCCTGCCCCCCAGCCTACTTGGCAATGTCAGGTTTTAATTGTTCGTTTCCGATAACACAGAACCCCCCCTTCCAGCACTGGATAACACCCCTTGCCCTCTTAGCTGACAACAAACTCATGAAGGCTCATCCGATTTTTGGCGTCATTTTTGGGAGCACACAAAACATGCTCTTTTCCCTCAACACCTGAGGGCCGATCACCATTGTTGAAAAAGCATACGCTGCCTGTTAACTTCGGCATACATTTTTGTACGCTTTGTAAAATGACAGGGAAAACATGGCTACGGATGTGCACTCGGATAAATTTGCCACACGCGTTGATAAACACATAAGAGGTAGAGATGAGGATTGTTTTAATGAATTATCTGGACAGAAAAAACTAAATCATTCTTTTTTTTTCCTGCCAAGAAAGTACCCCCTTTTGGCTGCGATGGCATCAGCTAAAATAGTGACATGCCTCCTGGAAATCTGGTCGAAAATGTGCAATACTTGTCTCCAAGCAGCAAATAATTTTGCTTCAAAGGGGTACTTCTTGTGAGTGGAGCTTCAGGAATATTTTTCTGATCGCAGTTCCTGTTAATTTACAAGAATACTTCTCTGTTTCAACTCCAACAGAGATGACGTTACAACTGCATGACCACAAGGGCTGGACTATCGCAAACAAAAATTGAGTTTGTAACCATGAAATTTTCATGCTGAGATGCAAATATCGGTGCGACTTTTACGTTGCTGAAGTCATCCTCTGAGAAATTGATTTCAGAGTAAAAAATCACATGGTTCCTAACACTACCAGACTAGAATTGTATTCTTTTCGCATCATGCCTCGTTAACACCCATCTCCATCCGTCCTTAGCCAACATACCTTTCATGGATTGCTTACCCTTTTTTTTTGTCTAATAATCACAACCTGAAATAAAAATGTGACCGAAAAATGTCTTGTTTAAATGCATCATGTAATTATTTGAAGTCATAAAGCAAAATGCGGAAGAGAAATCTTTGTTTTGGGGTTTTTTTTTCTAAATATTGGTGTTTATAAATTCACAGTGTTGTTATTATTTGGGGTCACTGTGGTCGTGTGTAGATTGAGGATTTTCTTCATCTTGAAATATTCTCATCTCATTCCCTCCAAGTCTGTGCCATATTTTAATCATCTACTCTCCAGTGTGTCTGTCGGCTGCCATATTATTTTTGATATTCATAATTTGTACAGTTTGGTTTGTCTGTGACTGTTGAACAGAGTTGCGTAACTAGAACTGGTGACAAATGTGCTTCAGAGTTTCAGTAATTTAGGTTTTACTGTCTTGTGAGAAAGCCATGTGTTGTACCTCAAGGGCTTGAAAACAAATCTGTGTACAGAAGGGATAAACATTTTGTTGTTATTTTCACTGCAAAGTTTTCATATCACAACCGAGATTTTGTGAGTTCTGGCACTGTATTCCATAGGCTGTGACGGAATTTATCATTTTTGAGAGGTACTATTTATTTTATCTAGGCATTACAATTAGTACTTAAATTCAGGATGTGAAGCAGCGTGATTTGAGATTTTGGTCTGACGATAAGTGTCAGAGATACTGTAGTGTATCTGTCAAAACAAAAGATGTGGGATGCTTTATTCACCCAAAAATGCCATTTCCATGGCATGAGGGCGTGAGTGAGTACGTTCATGGGCCCCCAGGGGACACTGTTGCTAGGTAGCAGAGCGCCCTCTTTATCCATGCTCATAGCCAATACACATACTTATAATGCTACTCAGCTGCCGTGTCACGTAAAACAAATACCCAGATGGTACTTCTGTTTACATGTAGATAATTCTCGCACGTTTTTAAACAAATTGAAAGACCAAATTGATAGTTGACTCACATTTACTGAATGTTTTTCTACATTGGTGTGATTTCTGTGCATTGGACATTTTCTTCATGGAAATGGGCACTTTTGTCTGTCCCTCAAAACATGTTATTGTTTACTTGTTCTCTCTTATCCTGTAAACCGAGACAGGGGCTCCACTTTTAAAAGGGTTATTTTGTACTTATTTTTATGATACAAAACAAAGTGTGGGTGAATTTTGTCCTATCACCTGATCACCAAACACAGGAGCACAGTGCTGTATACCATGGTTCATAAATGGTTTATGGCACATTGGACACACTTTCTTGCAGGGAGATGTTGATTTTAATGCGAGGTTGGGTTGACGTGTCAACTGACAACACGGCATAGCCACCCTGACCAGAAGAACCCCCTCAACGTCAGAGATGAGACGGGCTGGCAGGGAAAGATTTCTGCCTGGCACACAACGTGCACACAAAGCAATACATTTCAACAGAAAGTGGTTGCATGCGCACAGCATAGCCCCACACCAAAGGGATGTCGTTCCTGTGCCATCTCACTCCTGTGCGGAGCAGATATGGTGCTTTTGAATTAGGCCGATGGAGAACACAACTCCATCCAACCAGTTGTCAGTACACATCATTTCAGTGTGTTGGAAGGTTGATATTTTTTTGTGCTGATGAGATATTCGAGTATACAGAAACCTCATGGGATTTCACCCTTCACCTGAGCTTGCATGCCCATGGTTATTCACACGATATCGTGCAACCTGTATAAAAGTCATCATTCTGGTTCTGGGAATTTTTTTTTTTTTGGAAGCAGGAAACAACAAAAGTTTTGACCAGCCTCAACAGTCCAAGGTCATGACCATGCCTTTAAGCAGAAAATAATGCTAAGTGAAACTTATGTACACATGTAGTAAGCAAAAATCAGCTGGGTGGCATTGACCCTGGATGGCATTTTGGTTGGTCTCTTGTTTTCTTGCTAAGCATATTTTCTTTGCGCATGCTCAGCTCAGTGCGGAGCTTTACTGCAGAAAATACAGCTTGGCATATTTACACGCTAAGTTAAAAATTGACAACTGGACCGTAGCAGTGCAAATTTGGACATTTTGGCCGGTGGCCCTTGTTAGCTGGTAACCTTTTTGCGAAGTAAAGCTATCCTGTAATTTTTGCAGCCTAGAGATTTTGGCCTGAGATGTAAAAACTAGCAAATCACTCATCCACAGCCCCGTACCTTTTGACAAGAACAAGTCAATTTCCAAGCAGTATCTTTCTTCACGTGTGTGTATACTGTGGTAAAAGTAACTAAGAGGAAGACATCGTCATTGAGTTGCACAGCTCAGTAGAAATAATCATCAAACACTGCTGAAATAACCGTGTTGTTGATGGGAGCATCTGCATGAACAGTAATATGACATCACTGTTGCGTGAGTCTTGGCACCAGACCGTGTGTAGACAGCATTTTGAAGGGGGAGGGGGCTAAAAGGTCAGCACAGGGTCAAATAAAACACCTGCCAAGTCATATGGCCTGTAGTGGGTATCAAACATAAAAAAACATGGCATCCTGCCATAGCAAAGTGTGTTTTGAGTGTTGTTTTGAGTGTTGTCGGTTTTGTACTCAGCACATTAGAAGTCTGAGTAAGTTAGAGACCGTCTTTAGTTCTGGTAAATAGCACTTAAGACACCCATTGCTATGGGATTACATCATGTTTGTTGATGTTTGATACCCACTATCGGTCTCGTGGCTTTTGTGCTTGCAATCGGTCAATAGGAGAATCTGTGGAATCTGCGAAAGGAATTATTAAAACTTGACAGCGGAACAAACTGGAGAAGTTTGGCCGTAGGATTAGATTTCACGTCTTAAATCAACTTTAAATTTAGGCACCTGTTTGATTTTCAAACCACTTGACGTTTTAAAGAATGTGGGTTATCATTTTTGAAAGCAATGATTGTACATGTGATTTATTTATTATTTATATATAATATGATAATGTACCGAATAAACTGTCATGTAAATGTTAATGGACTGGCGTGAAGGTGTCCGATTTCTGTGTCCGTAAATTTATACTCAAAAGAACAGTGTAACGGTTCCCTTACTGCCTTTGTTTTCATCGTTACTTTTCATGTGTTTGAAGCACATGCAATTGTTCAATATGCAGCAGAAAACATTAAACTTGATTGCACATAAAGATAAGAATGAAAGGTGGAAACCTCATTAAATCAAGATGTGCAAAATCGAGAGCCAACTGGATGCGATTTACAGAATTTCAAAATCCGTTGTAATGTGACCAAATTCAACTGTAAACCCCGAAAAATGCCAGGAAAATTTTATGGATAAGAACCAAGCATGTCTACCATATGAGCCAAGGCAGCTGGAATATGTAATTTCAACAAAAAGTTGGACACATTTCTGACAAATTTGAGCTGGGAAACCAACATGACCTTTTTCCTCGAAAGTGGGAAACACACAAGAACATCTCTTACATATGAAATCAAACAGATGTACAGGGTGTTTTTCCAAATGTGACTGAAAAACCACCGTCAAATAACAGTGCAGTAAACGAGTCAAGCTATCCATATAAAAATGAGAATCTTTTCATGACAACCACTGGGGTGGTGTTATCACCTTTCACAGAGATTGCAAAACACCTATGCGTCAAGCTTATTAACTGTACATGAAAACTCCAGTAAGTCCATATTTCCATTTGTCCTGCATACAGGAGTATAGTATTATTACTGCAGTAGCATGTACACAGTCATGTACATTCTGGAAATGAAAGGAGCACGCATTTCCGCAGATCATGGCATCTTATTGGTCAAAGAGGCTAGTAACCTGCATAGCATGTACCTGCCCGCGAGAAATTATTAAATTGTTGCCACATCATACTCAATTTGGGTTTATACCCTCCAGACGTTCAAAGCAATTTCCTGGAAACCAAATTCAGTCAAATCAGTTTTTCCATAACAGGTATTGCATTAAGAAATGGATATTTGTGTTGCGCACAAAGGACAGCCAGCTACACTAGCTTCTCATTCCTCACTCTGAAGTTGGTAGCGGCTATTTTAGATTACAAGTAGGGCCTACCAATTCGAGCTCCATGCACGAAATACAGATTGATCACTTCAAATTGTGACTGGACCTGGCAAAATGAGTCCTAAGTCACCAAGCTGATCTATGAGCACAACTGAGTGTTTAGGGCAGTGGTTACACAAGGTACAAATCCCTCAGTTTGGGCTGCCAAAATAGGAACCTATTTACGCAAAGTTCTGTTCGTTTTCTTCCATTCCAGCTGATGAACTTGTACCTCTTGATATTCAGTTGTTTCTTTCCAGTACCCAAATAAGACTTAGGATTAATTAATACAAACAATAAAATTCTCTTCAGTGCATTAGGAAAGTGAGCAAATTACCAAACAGTACTAACAGCTTGAATTAAGACTACCAAGCACATATGTGATGAAATTTTCAAACCAATTTTTGACTATTTCTAAGGACTTGTCATTTTGATGAATGACTCTCTGCTAAGCAGAAAAACCCTGTGCTAGATGTTCATTTCCTTGTTTAGAAAAGACGCTTGGCTTTACAAATATAATAGCACATATTCTGCACCTAAAAAAATTCTGCCTAAAACTGGTTTAAGTGCAGATATCCTGTGGTGCTGTGAGCACAGACTGAGGATTAATTAGATCTGAACTACATGTTACAAAAAAAAGGGGAAAAGAAATTGGAAAGTTTACACTCCAGAACAGACCCGATTTCATAGCAGCCAAGCAGGAATTGGATTGTTTGGTAACTCCATGTGCTAAGTAAAAATAACCTGGGTACCAGTCAGAGCGACAATAACGAAGGCATTAATTTTAGGCCGGTACTCATTTCTGCTCATGCAATATTCTCCAGAGGAGAGCCTTCCCTAGGCCCACTCCCAAGGCAGTTACCAACTAGACCACAGCAAAATGGTTCAAAAATCATTCATTTTTTCTCCGGCCTCCACCATTGGATTTCCTTCTCGACTGATCATCAGTTCTTCAAAACAAGCGACAAAAACAAGGGTGTGATATGCATTCAATACGCAACACATTTCCTTTTTTAAGGAATCCACCACATAGTGATTCGGATATGAATGAAAAATGTGAAACACTGTGTCATTGTTACTTGGATGGAAAAATGCATTCAGTGTACATGCATGCATGGCTACCATATTTCTAACCAATCAGTTCACAATCTACATCAACAGATAAATGTCAATGTCCTAGGTGTATATGACATTGACCGGGGGAGTGGGGGAGGGGGCTGGAGAGCGTACGGCTACTGCCAAGTGTCCCAACATTTTTGTCAAGAATTGTCTGAGTTTCCACATGCCTATTTATGTGTGTGTGGGGGGGAGGGCCTGGTTACTTAGAGTGTGCGAATCATTTCTGGCATTCAAATGAACACTTCAATTTAAGTGAACACTAACTTGAAAGGAACATCAAATGTGCTGAATTCACCCTCAAAACATCACAAGCATTGTCGTGATTGCATTTCTCCAAGTGTCATGAGACCACGTTTCTGGCTTAAGAAACTCCACATCTTATGTACATGTACTTTCACTGAGGCCCAGATACCAGCACACTGTTTGCTAGTTCTCCATTTGGCTCTTCCCAAATAACAGCCTCCAGATCACACTCTCTTTAAGCAATTCTTTTCCCAACAATGATGTCTTTGTTTAATCACAGATGGGTTTTAGTGAGCGCTGACGCAAAGCGAGTTGTCTATACTTGATGTCTGAGTTTGGATTACTGACCATGGTTCCTCTATCAGGTGAAGATCCCAAGATGTCTGTCATTACGTGAAGATGGGTGCAGATGTTTAAATGTAGCCTGTTTACTTTTGATCTTCTAAAAATTGTTAATATCCGTTACAAAAATAGCTCTAGCCCGGAATATGCTACCAGTATGTACGTACATGTACGAGACTAGTTGCATTAGTGTATGGGAATACGTGTACTGGTTGAGAATGTTGCCAGCCACTAATTTTGATATTCAATTCCACGGTTTATGCAGATTCTAGGGGATTTTCAGATGCCCGAATGCGTGCTACTGCGTCTCTGGCAGAAAGCCGATGTCCTTTACTATCAAAGCTAAAAATTCTGACCAATGGGTTGAAACTCTCACCCTCCAAGACCATACAAAATCCATCAGGAGGTATTTTGAAGATTTTCCAGGGTCGAGAAATGCAGGACAGAGACACTGTTACCTGGAGTTCGGTTAGTGGCGCACTGGTGAAACTGTGACTTATACTGGGGAAGGGAGGAGGGGGTAAGTTGGGCCCTCCCCCAACATGGTGCCAATTTGTTAAGGAAATGAAAAGCACCAACAAGTTCAAAGCAATATTACCTCCTTTCTTTGGGGAGTGAGAATGGAATAAAACAATCTGGACCATAATTATCCCATTTTGCCCCCTCCCACCGTCAAACAACCCGGATATTAATCAATCCACAGCAAGAAAGGCACAGCACATAGAAGGTACCGTTACATTCCTCCAGTGAGGGACTTTAGGGGATTCCAAGTGTGCATGACCGGGTGATGCTTTAGCGACAACGGATGACACAATCGACAATACGGATGCAGAAAACTTTACGCTTGTTGCATTGTCAGGAAATTTTATTTTCATCATTGTACACATACAGTAGGCTTGGATTTTCGACAGAGAGATTTTTCAGAGCCATGGAACTGAAAGAAATTCCACACAAATAAAGAAATCTAAACCAAGCGATTGGGTGAAAATTTGGTCGAGGCCGTGTTTAGCCAACCTCGGGAAAAGACATGGGTACTAAATTAGGGCAGCCCGGTTCAACTGCACCTTTGAGATTACTTCAATGTTTGCCCCGGGCTTGGTTGAACAACCGCAAGTTCTTAAGGAATGCCAAGCTGATATGCTGCTAACCAAGTGAACATGATCGCCGTCACTTCATTCCAAGTCTTTCATATGTGTAAACAGGGTTGCCGCATCCTCCAACTTGGTGTGGAGGTTGTCAGCGAATCCGGCTGGCCAGCAAACTTTAAAAGTATAGAACCACACGAGGCACGCCGTAGGCTTAGACACTGTTAGAGTTCTTAGAGAAAGGGAGAGAGATGTGTTTTAGCCTAAACTACAATCCTTTCTCTTGATGTTTTTTTTCCGAGATCATTTCAAAGCATGTGAACTTTTTTCTTGTTCCAAGCCTTCCAGACTTTTCCAGTAATATCTAAAAAAAAATGTTGACACCAGTTTCAGGAAAGTTGAACCGACTCTTCTTGCAAATTGCCAATTCTTCTGACAGGTCCGCAAAAAAGGTTAAATTTTTCCCATTGACATGTAGTCAGGGCTAAAAGTTGACAGGTGTGATGGCTTAATTTGTTAACAAAACTCTACGTCAGAATGAATGGAAACATGGCACATGTACTCATAATGCAAGTCGAAGTTTCAGAAAACGCCAATGCACAGATCTTGGGGGGAAGCTCATTTTGGCTGTGAGACGGTAAGGTTAAGAAATGCAATTTGGCCCACAGTTTAGAAGCACAGACTGCTTGTAAGTTTCAATGCAAAAATTCTATGGAGTATTTTGAAGGTTTCCATTAGTTGCAATTCACACCATCTAATCACTCGTCCAAGATCTGCGTTAGAAGTTGACAACACATATGTGCACATAAGAGAAATAGACTTGACTTAAGATCTAAAAAAAAAAGTACAGTATGGACACATTGATTTGTCGGAGACATGTTACAACGGTGAAACAATCATGAATTCAAATTCTAACATTACTGTACCTTTCGTAACAAAAAGTATTCAAATACAGAAATTCAATTTCAAATTTCAACTTGTTCACAACACACTCTTTTCTGCTATTTTCCACCAAAAAAAATCTTTCGACAAATTTTGGATGTATTGATACAGTTTTAATGGACTGAGTTCCTCTTACTCAGTGCCTGTGGCCACTTGCTCGCGGTCATGAACCAATCCTGTCCCGTTCTCCTCGATGCAAACCGAGTCCCTGGGCTCCATCGGTTTGGTCAGAACCCCGGCATCAGAGTCCCCATCAGCCGATGGCACTTGGGACGGGATTGTCTTCATTGGAGGGACTCCGCTCTCCATCTTGCCAACGTCGTTGACAGGACTTGCCGACGGACTATTTCCGGGCAACAGGGTGGGCCGCGGGGACTCGGGCGACTGGTCCAATGGGGAGTGGTTCGTTGCCTGGGGTGGGGCTTGGTTTTCCGGGCAGGGCGGCTCTTCAGACGAGTCGACATCTGCCGTTGAGTCCTCGTCGTCGCTGCTACCCGTGTCGTAATCCACAACCGACAGACTACAGTTGTGGGGCAGCTTTTTGGCGGTCACTTTGACCTCTGGGAACAGAGTGGGCTGAGCTGCCTTGCCCGAGATGGGGCTTTCAGGCGCTGCCCCACTATGAGTTACCTGGTCCTGAAATGTACTGTTACTAACTTTTTGGGACTGAGGGGAAGTCGTGGCATTGTCTTCCCTATTATTGACACCTACGACCTGGTAAGATTCGGCCGGGGATCCTTCTGTCCCCTGGCCACTTGACGAGTCAACTATCCCTACATCACTGTCATTACTATTACCCAAAGGTTCAACTAAGAATTTGGGCTCTGAGGATGAGTGGTAAACGTTGCGGGGGTCAGTTGGGTTTTGGTCAAGGCCCCGGGGCCGAGTTTGGGGCTCAGCCGACCCTTGGTCGGGGGTCATGGTGCTGAAGCCCTCGTCTGAATCATCCCCCGCGAGGGTCTTTGGTACCTCGCAAACGCCCACCTGGCTGGTCAACTCACCCGCTGGTTTACCGTGCTGGGCATCCATATGGAATGACTCACTCTCTGTGCTGGAGGAGTCGTTCTCGAACTTGGCAAGGTCCACTTCCATCTCCTCCTCAGTGTCTTCCTCTCGCTCCTGCTGTCCATGCTCTGGTTCACCCTGCTGGTCTTGTTTTCCCTCTTGCTGTTGTTCCCAATCCCATTGGCCTTGTTGCTCTGGGCATCTAAGCAAAGACTCCTTCACCTCCCCGCTAGTTACCTGATCAGCTGTTGTCTCCTCCACTGTCCCTGGTTGCTGCTGCTCCTGCATTTCTACGTCCTCGGAGCTGAACGTCCTAACCTGCTCGGACATCCATGTAGTCCTTTCGGGTTCGGCCCCCTCCCCCTCGGCGGTAGTCCTCTTATGCTCCTCCCCTGTGGGAGGCTGCGAGGCCTCTTCAGCCGTCCTTCCCTCCCCACTGGGGCTTTCTTCCCCCACCCCCGGACACGTCTCCAAGGCCTCTGCTGTCCTAGAGAGAGGACCCTGATCCTCAGGGCCCTCCCCAGCAGCCGACGCGGTAGGGCTCATCTCCTCGCTGGGAGTCCTATCACCGGCTGCCAAGCCCTGGACTGGGCTCTTGGGGCTGGGGCTTGGGCTAGAGGGCGTGGGGACTGGGCTCGGTTCTGAGATGGGCGACTCCGGGGCCCGCGCCTGAAAACTGACTGGAGTCCTCTCCTCCGGCTGGATACCCTGCTCATGAACCTGCAGCTCAGGAGTTTCTCGGCCCGGAGCCGGCTGCTCTGGCGTCAGTGGCTCAGTCTGTTTTGCTTTGGCCCTGAGTGCGGCTATTTCTTCTTTCGCTTCTTTCAGCTGCTGTTGAAGGGCGCAGATGGTGCTTTGCATACCCTCAACCTCTTCATCCAGTTGGATCACAAATTCATTCAGCTCTGCAAGAAGCACAAACGGTCGTAAAAATTAACAGATATTTTGGGAGTTTGGGATCTTGATCCTTATTTGGACATCACTCTGCAAGACCTAGTGTCTCTGCTCCAGTCTGGACCCAAAAATGCTCCATGTACGCAGAATATCTACTGCAGGTAACAACAATGCATGCCAGCCACATGTCCCTCTGCATCAACTTGAATCCTTCCTTGGACGTCTTCAAAAAGACTCTCAAAATATAGTTATGAAATTAGAGATTTAAGTTTTCTTAGTTTGTTGACATTCAGCTTACTTATATTTGGTTGACTCGTTTTTCACTTGACTAATGATATGGGTTTCCATGTTCATTCCTCTTCTTGTTCTCGTTACGCACAGCCAAACCATCTTTGAATCGAAGCGTTTTATAGATGACCTTCTTGTCTTGTATCGTATCGTTTAATTGTTTTAGAGGTAAACAATATGCAACAAAATGTAAGACGGATCATTCTAATAATTTGGGCGGAGGGTAATCCCAGAAAGTAGGGGTCCATTTTTTTCGTGTCTCTGTCACATTTCTGACATATGATTTTGTAAGTTCAGAACATGTTTTTTACTTTCCAAAAGTGATGGATTAATGCAAATTACCTGCCAAACAAATAGTAATAGTTTGAAATCGGTTCCGGAGATATTTCAATGTCAAATAACAAGAGTCAGAAGTAACAGGGACATAAAGATGTCACACTTACGGACCCCTGATTTCTGGAATTACCCAGGAGTGAATGCTCCTGTCAATACCAAACAGTTGCGTTCAAATGCTATGAGCGATACCAGCCTAATTCACTCCTGCACCTGCATCTTTTGAATGGCCACACTGTACATGTTGTCTTGCTTGTGCCCAGAGGCATTTTGCCGAGTAGTTTCTATATTTTAACCCTAACCCTACATAATACCATCAATTACTACTTGTAGTAAAATTGAGTAATCCGTGCTGCCGCTTGTAAGAGGACATGACCACATTGTTCCCTGAAGCCATAAAATACAATAGAGAAGACAATGTACCATACAGTGCTGTGGCACTATGAATGCATGGTTTCATTGTTCTCTGTACGAGTAACAATGGAAGGAACCTAGCCAGTAGTAGTAATCTGTAGCGCTAGGTCCTTCAGGCTCTGACTATTACTTAGTATTTTGTAGTACTGAGTAATGTAAGCCAAACAATATGCTTGGTGGTTAGGGTTAAGGGTAAAAACATTAGCCATCCCGGGTCCTTCAAAATCCATCAGGGGGCATGGGGCATCAACAGGATTTTTTCCAGGGGGAGGGGACCAAAGCACTCATCACCGGCAAACTGACGACCCGTGGGCAGTGCAAGGGGGGTCAATTCAAAGGTATTTTTCAAGCCAATTGGTTATCTTGATCCCCCACCATCTTCTTTTCTCACATTTTTTCCCCGTTGTCCACCATTTTGAATTTTTGGATCCTCCCACGCCTTCGCAGTGTCCATGTCTGGAGGTTTTGGGGCATTTTCTGGAAGGTCAAGGCACGCATGACTTGCACTACAACCCCATGCAAGACTGTGGATGCAACACTTGGCGGGTTTGAAGAACTAACTCTAAGAAGACAGCTCTTTAGCCACTTGCTGCCGGGGTTTCCAGGACCGGACTCCTTGGGTTTATACGCATAGCCGCGGTGCCCGACATTGGACAAGAGAGCAGGGCCTTGCAAAAAAACACTGTACTTGAAACTAAAGACCGAGCTGCTGGGAGTTGCCAACGTTCTTGTCAACAGCAGAGGAAATTTGTCATTGTTATGAAGGATTACACCACTGTTTGTGGCATTAAGTGCGAGCGGATTACCACCGGGGACAAAACCACTCCAGCGTTCGCAGCAGGCCTGGCTGAAATACTCAGGCATCAATAAATGTTGTCTGTCAGACGAGAGTAGCCACCAGACAGTCATTTGTGTGGGTGTAAATGTCCAGTAAATGAGGTGATGAATTTTTGAAGAATTTTGAAAACTGAAAATCTTGAAAATCCCCCCCCCCCCGTGTGTATGTCATGCAACTTCAAAATTAAACTGGGCGGCATATGGTTGAAGCCTCCAACCCAAACTCATCTTTAAGACTTTGGCCTGGCCCGTCTGGCCTGGTCAGAGCTCTCAACTGAAGGGGCAAGTATAAACATCCGTGCAAGCACCCCTCTATCCACTTCCTCACGTCCCCGCTTCTTACCATCCTGGCTGGCCTTCAGCTCCTCGCTGTACTTCTTCTGCAGGGCCAACTCTGCCTCCAGCTGGGCGGTGCGCCCCGTGGACACCTGCTTGCCCAGCTCCTGGTTTTCCTGGATCAACGTGCGGCATTTGGACATCAGACGCTTGCCCGTTTGACTAAACATTGCAGTTTCAAAAATTTAAAGGAAAAGAGGGGCTCGTGCTATAAATGATTCATCACTTTAACAGTAAGAAAGCTGACTCAATTAATATAAGCCACGCCCTCTCTCTTAAGCCGCACCCTTTCTCTCTTAAGCAACACCCCTCTGAAGCATATCCCCGTCTCTCTCGTGTCACACGCTCCATGTCTCTTGAGCCACACCTTATCTCTCTCGAGTCAACCACGCCTTCTTCCTCTTAACCCTAACCATCCCTAACCACACAGAATTGAACGTCAGTAAAGTGTGTAAATTTGTGGCGCTGGGTACTGTACCCCTAAACTGCTTGTGCTTTAACATGGGTTCAGGCGTACCCAAAATAAACAGAGTCCAACAGTTTTTGTGCACAGTTTCCCATATGGGGTTGGAATTTGTGTGAATGGGTATGGTTCCTAGTAAATCACTCTGGGGAGTTAGGGTTAAGCCACACCCTCCTCCACTCTTAAGCCACACCCTTCTTCTCTTAAGCCACACCCTTCCTCTGTCTTAAGCAACACTCCCCCTATCTTGAGCCACACCATTTATCTCTTAAGCCAGACCTGCATTCTCTCATAAACCACCCCTTGTCTCTCTAGCCACATCCCTTCTTTCTCCTCTCTCTTCAGCCACATCCTCCCTAAAACGTGCTCCGCCAACCTGTCCGGAGTGAACTTCCAGGCGGCCATGTCGTCCGTGGCTTGCTGGAGCTTCTTGGTCTTCTCATCCAGCTGCTGACGCATCCGCTGGAACAGGATGTTCAGGGCGGGGTCCAGGAGGAAGGAGCGCAGCTGGGCAGCACTCGGGGCGCTGCCCTTGGTGGTCTCGCCCAGCTGAGTCTGCAAAAAGGAGGCAAAGCAGCCGAGACACGTTGGCAACATTCCACACGGTCATCGTGAAAAAACCCAAACCCTGCAGTTTGTAGTTTGCTAACATGTGGCCCACCTGCAGAACGCAATAATGTGTTGTAAAGGTTGCCAAATCCAACGGAATATAAAACAACTGTAATGGAAGCCAGTTACTCCCTGCTTGGATCAATGAAATCCAATGCCAACTACCTTCAGACTCATCGTGTCAGATTCACATGGGTTCACAATAACAGAAGTCAAAAACAGCCTGCGGTCTGTGTTGACAGCTTTGCCAATATATTTGTATGAGCTTTCACACCTGAAAATTGAACAGAAGTTTGGCCCTTGCACACTGAGTTGTTAGGACCACAGCTACACCACGGACCAAGTTCGATCCGCAAGCTTTACTCAACCACCAGTTGATTCTGCCTGGTGACTGGGATATATTCTTTGCCGAAGTTACCGAGGGAAACTGGCCAGGGGCCCATACAGGGTCGCTGATGAAAAGCGGCCTTGGGTGTCACATTTAGTCATTTGGCATGGGCCTTGAAAGACAAAGCCTTGGGCTTGGAGGGTCACAGCCTTACCAATGGCCTTCGTCTTGGATGACTGAGCCATTACTCCTCCAACACTGGAAGTCTTTGACCTGACAGAGCGGGCGACACTCGTACTTACAGCTATCTCCTGAAGTTCTTGCTCCTTCCTGGTCAGCTGCATCAGGAGCACCTTCTCCTTGCGGCTTGCCTCGGCTTGCTGCTGCTTCAGTCGTTCCTCAAGCTCGCTCTGACCTCCTTCAGTGGCCACAAAAGAGAGGAGAGGTTTCAGGGCTTCAAGTGAACCCGAGATGCTTCACCACAAGACAGAATCCACCTGCCTTCGCGTATCACGTATCATTCTTGTAAAAAGCCCTTCTTTCAAGCTGAGCAACATTTGCTCTACTCAAAATTGGTCACCCTCTGTTTTACACCACTGGCGCATGTAGTCTATTCATACGCACACCCACAGTACAAGCACGTCCAAAATTATACACTTCCACTTGCATGTCATACTTTTTTTAAGCAGGGGTTCAGGAAATGGTCACGCAAGTCCAGTAAATAAGTTTGTTTGAAATTTCAGTTGGTGTTCCACTCTTGTGTCAGGCTGTGACAAAACACAATTTCTTTGAAGCATTCAGAGTACTCAGTGATCACGGACATAATATCTAGGCTTTAATGGATTCATCTTCCATCTCAATAAACAGCGTACTTGGGTAATTAAAGAACTTAAGTACAGCACTGCTATCCACACAGAATGCCTATCCAGGGAAGTCGTTTTTTTGCTTTTCCTACAGAGGGTGCATGATAGGACACCGGTGACGTTGCACTTGCAAAACAGGGATGATTGGATGCCACTCGCATCTGATATTGAGCAGTCACTGCATGATAATTCACTTCCGTGGCCCAAGCTTGCCAGTGTAGCCTCTCATTCAACCAGGGTTGTAGCTATGCTGGCCGGCCCCGGCCTGTGCTAGCCACCACTTAACATAACTGGTCAGCACTAAGGATGAAAATGAAGCTTGTTGGCCTGCACAGATTAGTACACTATTGCAATTTTTTTAGAGAGAGAGAAAATGGCATGTTTTCATTTTTAAAAAATTGTCAAAAACAGACAGTACTAATAATTCATAGCTACAACCCTGCTTTCAATCTAGCCATACAAAGGGTCCACGTCCAGTTTCACAGAGCCACTAGGTAGAAAAAGGCTGCTTGGCAAAGTTTTGTGCTAAGAAAAAATTAAGCAGAGAACCAGTCTCAGGTAATATATTTTGCACGGTACTTTGGCTGGTACCCCATTTTTGCTATGCTTACCACTGCCGCAGGCACTGCCATCAAGTTTGCTGAGTAAAGTAGCGATGTCCGACTCCTGCTTCTTGTGCTCAGCTATCAGTTCCTCCTTGGTCAGCTCCACCAAGCCATCTCCTCCAAGCCGCATCTGAGAGGCCAAAGCAGGAAGTCGAAATATAACAATGGTGAAAAATCATGCAAGAAAGAAACGCACAAGCTTGGCGACTGTACTACATGTACCTTCAAAAATCGTAAGTTTAAACTTGACATGACTCGTGGCAAAGAAATATAGACAGACTCTAAGATCAGGTTGGTAGAGGAGGCAGAATGTCACTGTAGAAATAATACAATCAGCAAATTGTGGAGGTATCTCAAAGGTAAAAATGGAAATGTCAAAGAAACAATATTGTAACGACTAAATTCTAAACTGAATCCCGCAGAAGTGACTTACCCGTTTGGCAGGAGGATCGTCAGACATTATTGGTGCCCTAGATCAAGACAAAAATGAAAGCAGCATGAAACAATGGGATGAAATCTGTTCACTTTAACGTCCAAGATTCTCCAAGTATCAATCAGGGACCTGTCAGTCAACATTACCACAATACGGCAACAGATTTGGTTTACAACACTGGTCAACTGGAGTGAACATGTGGAAAATGCCCAGCAAGCACAGGGTTCTGAACAGGTTCTAGGTGCCAGGCCAAATTAACCAGTTACTGATTTGTTTCTCTCAGGAGCAGGTCACATGATCCGGACATATGATATTTCTATGTACTGTACAGGGAGAAGTAGAAGGAATTTTTGACTGTTTTTGATGGTTACCATTATGTATAGAAATGTCAGGGAAATCTGTGGTCAGGAACCATCAAACATCAGAAATCAGTAAGGCCTACAGAGTACTGCGTTACTGTTCAGGGAAAGTCAGTGGATGTCTGATTATGCTCCCGGACATTCCGGATAAACTTGTTCGAAAGAAATTATCAATCGGGACAGGGCCCAGTATATGACAAAGGAGTGTATGTTAGGCCCTGTTTACGGGTCTAGTGTTAGTCTAGTCAGTATGGTCAGTGGTCAGGCTCCATCATGATATGCATAACGTTTACCATTATTAGACCTACAATATAATCATTGTAGGCTATATCACTATCATGTTCACTATATTCAAATGCCACGAATGCAATCAACACCATTTTGATTCCTCCACTGGCATGAATGGTTCCCTTGGAAAATACTTCCAGGGACACCACAGTAAAAGAACAACGCACGTACGCGTTGTGAATGAATTTTCAACTTAAGTTCCAATAATGATCAAATTAAACACGTTAAAACAAAATGGCCGACAATTGAATTTTGCAGTGCACGACATCCACGGGGCGAAAACCCCACTTTCTGTTCATCGGTAGGAATACATTCTCAAATGATTAGGTCTTCATTTCTTACCCTGCCACTGCAATATTTTCTCTTATTCAAGAATGTCTTGTTTTTCTTCTAGTGAGAGACGTTTGGAAGGCTAAATTTAGCGGATATCAGGGCGGTATTTTACGACTGAGTCCATGGTTTCAGAATTTTTATTCAGCATGTGCTTGTACAACAGTAAATTGTTTACTCCAGTGGGTTAAATATTTGACACCGCACGAGGGCGCACTATTCGCATAACATAGTATCAACAATAATATAATATGAATCAGTGCTCTGAAATATGTGATTGCCGAGCGGTAACTGGGAGTACCGAACTGAATCTGCTTGCCCTGAAGAAGGTACTCAGTTACCGAAAGCTCGGCAATCACATATTTCAGAGCACTGATCTGATATTATATTCTTGTCGATATTCTGATCACGGTGCTACGCGGCCCTTCCATATTCCGCATAACATAGTTACACTTAATACAGCAACGTTTTAGCCATGAAAAATGTACGTGTATTTATTAAGTTGAATGCTAATGTTCAGAGCGACCAAGTATTATCATTGCACTGACATTCCTTCCACTTCACGCTCATTATCTGTAAACTATAATACGAATGTAATGGTAAAAATAATTTCATGCGGCGGCAAATGGATGTTCCATTCCACGAGGCGAAACCGAATGGACTGAATCATTCTGTCGTTGGATGAGAAACAAAACGACACAAAACAAAACCGAACAAGAAAACGCACTTGAACAATCAACAAAACCACCAAAAAAGAGCAAATGAACCAAACCAAACGAAAGCCAACACAACCAATTTAAGACGAGATGATGCAAGGCAAAAGAATCCAACTAAACTTGGCCGTGTGTAACTGCATTCGTTGAAGGAAATGGTTGCCTTTATGCGAATCAGTGGTTCTAATTTCAAAATGTTGCTCGATTTGTACGATAACCTGAGTGCTGCCGCGACAGGGGACTATCACTACGAACCGCTAACTTCACGTCAACAAATGTTTGTCTTGAAAACAAGACTATCTAGTCAGTAAAGTCTGGAACCAGTTGGGGTCTCACCTCAGTAACGTAAACTTGGGTTCCTCCTCGGTCTAGAGATGACTCAGAGCGACCAATTAGGGAACATATCCATTTGGTGGAAATATACCGCCGATTATGACCGTGGTGCTCTCTGCCATTGAATTTGACAATACACAACGAGGACACCTGACAATCGCCCTCAACCTAAACAACGCGATTTATTCAAACATTAACAAGTAATTCATTGATTTAAATGATTAATGTTAATTTGTATTGGGTAAATCTTTATTACAACCTGTATTGATTGCTTTGTGTGGTCTTGAGGAGAGATTATGAGAAACGCACAGCTAATTGATCTCCATTAAAAAGACTGGATAGGACATCCAGGACATTGGACATTGTGCACAAAATGCGCGACCGAACAACGGCGGCGCTTCAGGAGGGTAATGTTATGCTGTATGCTGCGCATTTCTGGTCAAAATTTATTAATGACATAAACTTTTTCTGATTAGACGATGGCTAAACCCTCGGCCTCCCTCCCGAAAACAAGCCAAAAATAAGCAGAAATGCAAGAATATCATTTCCGGAATGTGTCTGTTAGTTTGTTTTGTGTTTAATTCATTGTTTAGACATATTGTGTACGGTCTTGCTTTAGCAATATTTTCATTTTAGGTCAGTTCAAGCGTGATTTGTTCAATGTTTGAAACTCTGAGAATTCCACCAGGACACGCAATAGGTTTTGTCAGTAAATATGATGTCCAAAGTGTCCATGTGTTTTTCCGTCTGGTTTCAATGAGCCAACACTGAAAAAAATTCATCAATAAAATGAAAGTCTTAGTTTTAATTTTACACACTCGAAGAAAAAATTGTACCAAATAAACTCCATTCACACATGTATATTGAATATTGAGGCCTACGTGAACTTGAACTTTATGGCCCTTAATTCCCAGACTGAAGAACCGGAGCAAGCTCCGCCCACTTACGCGCCCGCACATAGCGCATGTGGAGCTCTCACTAATTAATTGATAATTATGCACGCCTTTGCAGAAAGCAGTGTGAGAGGGCCATTAAAAATGTACACTGGTGGGATTTCTATGATCATTTTTTTCTCAGGTTTTCAGGCTTTGTTCAATTTTTTTCTTCAGACAATCCCATTAAATCGTTTTTGACCCCCACTCGACAAGCACTGCTTCTTGGGGGCCCCGTCCACATTTACACACTTTGTGAAACTGTTTGTGAAGAGTAATATTATGTGGAAAATAAAGTGAAGTGAACTGAACGGATATATTAGTTTCTACTTTAAGTGGAATTTTTAGTGCTTTGTAAAAAGACTTCATAATCTTCATTTTTCCTGTGTGCACGGCGAGATAGCCGTTTCTTAGTATGGGCCCCTTCCATCATTATAAGTAGTATAAACTACTGTACATCGTCAGTGTTCAACTTGTGCATACACAGCCTGCTACACACGCAAAGCTCTACGCTCCGCCCATCCTGCTACATCACGTGACATGCATGCCCATATACTACCTATAAGTATGCAATGCTCATAATTATGCACATTACACTTTCCGCTACAAAAACATTTCTGTTTTAGTGACGACGAGGGGATATGGCGTTTGATTGCACGACGGGATGGACATTTTAAAAGCAATGTCGGGACACTGATAAAGTGACATAAAGCAAACTGCGACGGAGACTGTTTCATTTCTTAGAATTATTTCGAGGAACAACACGAAATCAAGATGATGTCGATGTCCTCACAGACTTCGAAGTTATTGCGCAATGTTTTGTCAAAGTACCGGTAGTTTTTGGCAAGTTATATGCTGCAGACGCTGAGTCATCATCATGGTTGAGTAAACAGCCATTGGCACCGTGACACGCACTGCATGTACTTCTGGGAAACGACCAAAGGTTTTTGCTTGAATTAAGTACAATAAAATAACAAAAAAAATACACTTAAATCATGCGCAGGTGCGCATGATTTAATTTTTGTCCTTTTACAGGCTCCATTTTTATAAAGGGGTCATATGATCGAAATATTTTACTAAAATCCTTGAAAATGCGCATTTGTGTTTCAATTAGCCTCATTTTAAACATTTGTTTCGCTATTTTGTATGTATTTTGAGGCCTTGTTGGTTTTACGCTAATATAAATTTGCAAATTCATGAGCAAAACTGTGATGTAATCCGAGGTAACTTAACGAACCTCCATTTTGCTAGCCTTTTATACGGTAATTTCGAAGATTTCCATTTCTTTTGACAATTTTGTGTCTCAGAAATATTTTCAAAGAACAAATTTGGGGTTTGACATTTGAACATGAAAACATGCACTTCTGAACTGTCTTCGAAGCCTCCGGATTCACATTACATTAACAGCGCCCTCACGTGTCTGGAAGCGTGGTCAATTTTGAAAGTAAAAGTAAACTTTAATTACCCTAAAAAGATTTCAAACAATCCTTTCTCATATACTGAAGAAAAATTTAAACACACACAATGCTTCTAAGAAACTTCATTGCACTATTTCTTTGGGCAAAGTGAAGTCCAACACTTCAGGAAGGGAACTTCCACGAGGCGTGGAGATTGTGTCCTTTCGAGTCTCAAGACTCAAGAACTATTTTCCAATAGAAAAGTACATGTACCCAGTTTTGAAGTGCTTATACATGTATTCAGATATGACACGTAGGCCTATATGTTACCACGTTTGGAATCATCCAAAATTCCAGCCCTTTTTAGGCCTTTATCAACTCTTTTTCAGATTCAGGAAACAGCCGCTGTTTTGTCCAATGATTTAATAAATATTTTGCCAATTACTTTTACATACCCATATACTCCAGCCAACTTTGAAAATACAACGGAGGATGCCAAAAACGTAATTTACACCTTCTATATGCTTACAACGGCGTAAGTTTGCCATGAAATTGAAATTGGTGTTACCTTGCTGCAGCATTCTTAGATCCGAACATTTTTTTGTTCCCTTAGCTTTTGAATACATTTAATTGATTGTTGAAAGTCCGAAAAATTCAATTCACGGACAATCCACGAAGAAGTGAGGCAGTGATTCAATAGCGCACCCCCCCCAAAAGTGTGGGGAATACCCCCCTCCCTCCCATGTGGGTTTTATGTCATTCTTCCGTGATTATGGGAAATGTTACGAAATATAAAGGTGGCGCGTGTGGTACCTCCGGGTTCAATAGCACGAATTCGCCCGGCAGAGCTGAGGCGTGCAACGTTGCAGATTGCAGGGCTCGCGGATCGGACATGCACAACATTTCGGAGTGTATTGCTCGAATCTCTGAGGGGAAAACACGAATTTTGACCCACATAATGGTGGTGGTGGGAGGGGGTATAATAAAAAGAGAAAGGAAGGAAGCTTTTTCAATGCATTCAGCTCAGCAGGTGCGTCCCAATTAATTGCAGCCGCGTTTCGATCTCGGTCATTTCACCTTGACTCCCGATTTTACTAGTAAAATGTACTGTATGAACTGGACACTACATGTACATGTCGTGGTGAAATATCACTTTCCAAAGTAAGTGTGATACGTAATCAGTAACTGAGTCTCTTCAAGATGCGTGTAACAGAGTCAGGCTTGGAAAAACTTTAAAAGGTATCAATGGGAAACCCTCTATATAACAGCAGCGTTTTTCTTCCTATGATTTATTTTTACATGATGAAACTTGATCCCCGCGACAGTAGAATTCAAATTCGGCAAATAAGTTGTAGTCACTTTTTGTTGCTTGTTCAAATGGCGACGCCAGCCAGCAAACGATATACCAAAATCCACCTGGGGAGATCTTCTGCATTGGGTATAAGTTTGTAAGTATATAACCACTTAATTAATCAGGCTTCAGATTTCATTTTGTGATTCTTGTTAATCATAGGCCTAAGTGACATTTGGGAGGAAATGGGGTTAAAAATATCTGTGTGAGTTACATTTCCGAACGTAAAAAAGGGTATTTACAAAGTTTAAATTGTTCTCCAGGTTTTCCACACATGATGCATACCTTAATAACTGAAGCAGTGTTTGAAAAAGGTTACCGCGTTATGCTTCTGCGATTTGTCCTTTGTTAGTTTGATCATAGAGCTCTTTTGCCTTTCTGTCGACCACTGGAATGATTTATGTGTGCACATGTGCACGTTCATGAACTACCACGGACAAATGTTTTTCGTGCGAAATTCACAATAACTTGAAAGTACTACCAATGTTTTTATCGGATCTTAGTACACACGGCACTTTATTTCATTTATTTGGATAAACTGGAGAAGTTGTTTTAAAATGGGAAAGGCCATGGACGTATTTTCTTTCAAATCTGGTCGTATTGTAAAAATCACTTTTTATTTTCAGAATTCGTTTCAAATTTTGTGCAACTGGGTTCATATAATACGGTGGTTTTATGCTGTCTAATCATTCTTAGTTATCAGGTTATCTCCGGGAACTTTGTTAGTATTTGCCAAAAATAAAGTATGATCTCCATCCGAGGAAAGAAGCGTCGGGAATGATTTCCTTGATCGCCTGCCTCGAAATCCGTCCACAGTAAAGTGATCGAGTGAACTCATCATACCCGACTGTGATATCAACAAAAGGACAGACTGCGGGAGTTCCCCATATAGGCCAAAAGCTCTATGATAAAACTCACATGGCGTGTGCATGATTGCGACATCATATAATCCCGTGTACGTGTACGTACGTACGCGCCACCCTCACTGATTGTCCGACCATTGACCCCAGACTGTACGTGTACATCATGTATGTACACGTACAAGATTTTCTTGTACGTGGTGCAACCGCAAGCTTCAAGTCTTATCTGCAAGTGTGAAACATGTAGTTGTTAGTTGTTACTAACGTTGCAGAGGCTTGATGCAGTTTACAGCGGGACGCAACTGACTGGAAGCTGGTAAGGTACGTTTGAACAAAGTTTTGTCACAGAGGACGAACGGCTTTAACCGGGAAGTATATTAGGTACATTTAGTATGAAACTCAGCATCAAATTTTAAATAAGGAAATGTGCTTGCGCTGGCAAATTGAAACACTATGGACGTGTGACTTGGACTCGTGAGCATACTTTAACTGCCGAGCAAGAAAATCAGTCTACAGAAGCCGACTGATTAAATAGTTCTAGCCAGTACACAAATGTAGCAAAACTCCTAGTCTATAGCTATCGTAATCAGTTGACTATCACCCCAAAACAACTTATTTGTCTGCTTAACCACTCTTTCATTTGCCTGCTTTGCTTTAGTCATTATTTCCATGCATTAAGAATAATTGTAGTGACATACAATATCTTCAGAATGAAAAAAAAAAGTTTTAATGTCCTTGTCCCAAATCACATCGCCAGCCCATTGAGCAATGCTGCAAACGTGGATGCCTAAAATGGGATGGTTTTTATATCAAGTATGAAAGGGTACTAATATTTTCATGAGCCTTACGTTGTTAACAAACCCCCCCTCCACTCTCTCCTTAGAAACAAATGTTCTGTCAAGATTTCTATTGGCACTTCTGTCAAGTTGTTTATTATTTTTTCCAACCAACTGGTACTTCCTCTGATGGAATTTCAGGCTATTCATGGTGAAAAACAGAAACAGGTAGAAAGGCTTGCAGTAGCACCATGCGAAGGAATATACATTGTATCTCTCTTATGAGTATGTGTGGTTCAGAAAAGAACCGGGAGTATACTCAACGTTTTGGACTGCGTACTCAGTCCGTCATCAGGAGTCTGAGACGGACCGAGCACGAAGTCCAAAACGTTGAGTATACTCCCGGTTCTTTTCTGAACCACACATACTCATAAGAGAGATAAATTCCTTCGCACGGTGCTACCGCAAGCCTTTCCACCTGTTGCTTGTACTTCCTCTGCAAAAATAGACGGGCCACTTGACGAAGATGAAATGTCAGGCATGCAGACATCAATGGGGACTGGGAAACACCTCGTTTAACAGGAAATGAAACTATTCTGTGGCTATTTATTCCTCTTTCCTGATTGCTTAAAAAAATCATGCGAAAATGAAAGAAGTGGAAGGTGAGGAATTTCCCACATTGTAACATGATGACAGGGCCATTATGAGCAAACACTTCTAACCTTACAGGGCGTTCACATCATATAAAACGCACGTCGGGAGCAGCAACAACTAACAAGCACCAGACACAGAAGTTGTTGAGTGCATATCCTCCTGCATTCCAGTCAATCAGCTTCTACCGAGGTTACATGTAAGGTATCATTTTTCAATCTCCATGTTACAATAAAATCAAAGGAATCTGAACTCAAACTACAGATATCTTTGTGTGCAAAATATCTTGGAACTGCAACCGCTGTACGGTGCATAAAGTCAAAAGTTCAAAACTGCAACTTTAAGCAACTTTTTGGGGCAAAATTTTCATGATCATAAAAAAAGGCTCAGGACCATGAGTAAGCAAATATGAGACAGTTGCAATAAATTTCTGGAGGATATTTTCATTGTCATGATCAATACATACAAAGGTCGATTTTTTGCTCACATAGTTATCAATTATGAATCATCCCATTTTCCAAGAAATAACACCTTATACAACAATTAACAATTATACAAGATTCCTGCTTAAATAACGTATTTCAGAGTGTCGCAATACACTGTAACTGCCTTCACCAGTTAAAATGCCAGTCATGCCAGTGCAAGTCCCTTCAAGCTACAACTTACAAGCTGTTCAAATAAACTGCAACAGAAGCATGTCATTGTGTACTTAGGTACTTATGACTGGTCTTGTGACTGAACTTGCGAAAGCAGCAGTACATGTAGATGGACTTGACTAAATGTACCAATATATTTAGCTGTATACATTGCACTCTGTTCTGACTAGGTTGACCACACAATGGCCTCTTTGAATCAACGTGTCCACACACTCCTCTTGGTCTCACTACCTGGTGCCTGCATGTAGCTGTTATAAGGGGAGCTGACGAGATCAATTCCTCCGGACACATCCTCTTTGTTGGTAAGACTTCCTTAGTCACACTTTCTGGAGCAATGACGCCTTGTTCTAAATACATTTGAAAAGGTTTGCATGCTAACTGGGCATGTTATTTGCCTTCTTGCTTGTTTTTCTTCAGTGTCCGTCATAAAAGCTAAAAGCATTTGCCCATTCAAAGGCTTAAGGAGAGTGACCTGACTAAAGGAGAGTGACCTGACTAAAGAGAGTGACCTGACTAAAGGAGAGTGAGGGTGACCCAGTTTCAGATCAGGTGTTTCTTGTGGTCTATGATTGCCCAAGTGAATGATCCAGCTGTGAATTGGAATTCACTCTATAAAATGACAGGCTCTTTAACTGATTCCTTGATCAGGTCACCTCGTGTATGGATAGTTTTACATCTTTGCTACCCTACTGGAGTTACTTTTAACAGTTGATTGGTTTCTAGGGTAAAGCTGGGGTATTGGACCACGTAAGAAAAGCAAGAAATTTGACCAGCTGTGTAGTTTTGAATGCAATTGGTTGAATTGTCCTGGTCAAAATTCCTGCACCTAACCTCCATCTAATCCTCTCGAGTTCTGGAGCGTTGATTTAAACCATGCTGAAAGAATTAGCTTGTGTCCATAAGTAAGCCATATGACAAGAATTACTTGAGGCTATAAATGGAAGGTTGGTACAATGGACTGTGTAGTAAATGGGTATGGAAGAGATCTTACTTTTGGTGTGCTGTGGCTCAAGTCAATGTGGCCAGAGCCATCTTAAAGTGGCCTTGCAGACTTGGTGCCAGTGGAAAATGGGACAGCAGCTGTGTGTGACATATTTCCCAGAATGCATCCTGTTTAGCAGCTCGTGGAGGTACATGTTAAATGGGGCATCTTGGGGCGAGATTTCCCCCCAGGGTTGTGACTGCACAGGGATACGATAGACTCCCAACCAATATGATGACAAGAATATTTATGGATACCAATATTGATGGGACCTTGTGAAACCAACCAAATAAAGAAATTGAGCTTTGTCATGTGAGATTTTAATTTAACCCTAACCCCCTAGGGTGTACGTAAAATCATATTGAAATTGGCGGATTTGGGACTGTTAGGGTTAATGGACAAGAGCTGTACTGCTCCTAGTCAGATATGAGCATCCTGGCTCCATCCTTCAATGTTCACAACTCGCCATATTGAACTTCTTGTCTCCAATTCCAAGATTATAAAATCAACAGTCAAATTACATGTATTTTTCAAAATTTCTGCTATTTCTCAGAGTCTACAAGTTGTGATTTGTGTCCAAATAAGAATTTTACAAAGAGGTAAGCATGGTAAAAATGGTGCAGTCAAATGTACATGCTTGTTCCCAACCACAGGGTAGACAGCCATATGAAGCAGCAAGATTACATTAAATATCTGTCAAAACAATTTACGTATAATTTATTATTCAACAAAAAATTTGTTACCTCCCGATGTTACATGTAAATGTATAAAATGCATTGCAATGACATGGTTACATGATTATAAAACCAGTAATTGCATGTCATGAAATTACTGTGTCATTCCTAACAGAAGAAGCTGTCATTGACAAACTTATAAATATACGAAATAATAAGCCAAACTAGTGTAATTGGCGCAATCATAAATCACTGCATTTGATGTCTAAATTGTAATATCCATTAAAGTTAAAACCTTGACCTCAGAGCTACATGTAATTTAAAGAATCCAAAGGCAGGCATGCAACTTTTCCTTGGATCTGCTGATTTCCTCGTTTTTCACTTTACATTCATGCCATTGGAAAGTGAAGAACACTGTACAAAGTCTTGTAAACATTGGAATTTCCTCCTTTTTGGTCAAAGTCCAAGTTGCCTGCCAGCAATGGGCAGACTTCCTACACCATTACTGGAACGAAAAAAAAGTACTGCTTACTTTGGGCAATATTTCTCAGTTGGTGTCTCATTTAAACACAGTTATGTAATCCTACAAACTTGGCAATTACAAAGTGTCTTTTGGTGGGCAATGCCACACAAGTATAGACTAATCCGATTAGACGCCATAACTGCGATGGCACCGCACCCACAAGCACATTCTTCAGCTTGACGCGTGCGTGTTTGGCAAATCACGACACCCTATTGCTAGAAGGGGCATGTAACGCGCGTGTACCACCTGTCCACGAGCATTGTGCCACCGCAGGAATGGCTTCTAATTCTGGTGGTGGAATTACACTATAAATGCAAGTGTTCCTTATTATTCATTCATTATTCCACATTATTCATCATCAGGTATTTCATATTTTAAGAAGAAAATTATTACTTATATCTGTAAAAAATAATTTGTACCATTTCAGATGTTTACAAATATATCCATTATTTAGGAATAACCTCAAAATCATACATGAACAAAATGATTTTGCACTGGCTTGTGATGAAGTTATAAGATATAAAATATTTGACCCAAATACTGATAGTTAGATAGATAGATGGAATTTGCAGAAACAAATTTCTCATTTCCAAGACAGCCTTTGCTGACCATGATTCAACAAAATCTCCAAAGAATAGTTTTATAGTAATACACCTGACAGATCTTAAATAAAAAGAATTCCATAATTGATATGGAAAAACAGTTAAGTCTGTAAACACTAAAACATAAATAAACATCCGCCCTGCTCCTTAAGAAAAACCAAACAAAACCAGACTGCACATAAGTGGCAAAACTTAGAACAAATGAAAATCTTGGACCATCCTAAGTTTCAGTGTGCAGTTTATTTGTCCCCAGCCAACTAAGACAATTATCATGCTTGTGTAATTTATAAATCCAGAAATACTACCAAGAGGGAGGCCACGTTATAAACCCACTATTTACAACCATCTTTATAAACTTTTCCTTGAGCATGGAACGTCTTCATCATTCATGAGACTGTTACATTTAACCCCAGCACCTTCTTAAGTACATTACTGGCTCACCTGCTGTAATCAGGGTGTGATAATTCGGCTTTTTAATTGATTTCAGCGTTTGTGTAGATGTCAAGCCTGATTTTACAGCTTTTTTGTACACCTGGTCTGTACAACAGTATTGGAACTTTGAACATTTCAGCTTTTTGCTACTGTTTCCAGCACTGATTTTAATTAACTGGCCGTCCAGACCCCTATGTAATGTTTATACAGCTTTCTTCCAATCCAAACTGTTCAGCAGTTACATGCTGGTCATTCATTCATGTACATATACTGCAAGGGAAAGGCCTGTCATGCGAACCGATATATATACACGTACATGTAGACTCACTGGCTGCCTTTCCCTATCCAAGGCCACAAGTGAGTAATGTGTGACACATGACTGATCATGCTTTAATACAAAGGGAGCATGGGGAGTGTTGTATTTTCATGACTGCGTTGTATATATCCACGCACACCCACGCGCACACTCACTGGCAGACTAGGTGGAAAAGTATGTCCCTTCGTCAAGACCGGCAGGGCATAAATTGTACTTCTGTAATGTACTGTGCTAAAAGAAAATTTCAAGGAAGTCAAGGGTCATGCTTCTTTCAAAAAGTTGGAAAAGAATGCTGACTGATTTGTGATGAATTGTAAAGGAAGTCTGAATGATTTCCAAATAACCTAAAAATAATACTCCATATCTGATCAGAAAGTGAGCACATAATGGTCACTCAAGCTGAGAAATCTTTGGCCTGGAATGCTCTCACTTTGGAAAAAACAAATTTTGGATTGTTTACCATTGATTTCAGAAAACTGTTTGAGTTTACAGATCCACCTTGGAAAAACACTCTCACCTCACAGTACCCAATCCCACAAACTTCAACAGGTCTCTACCTGTGTGATTCTGTTTGATTGGGTACAGCAGGCCCACTGCACAGTACAAAGAGTATGGACAGGCAGTACCTATTCAAACAAACTCACACACCATCAGGCAGCATATCCATCCCAAACTGCTGGGAATAAAGTGAGAGGGCCACAGTGCCCATTCAGTCAGAAGTCAACACCAGATAGTAAGCTACCAGTAACCAATGCCATAAACTCACACACTTTGCTGGTGTTGAATTCTGTGTGGTTAGGGAAGGTTAATAAAGCGGAAATGTCACACACCATAGTTATGTACGATGATGTTTATACAAAATGTGGTGCAGCTAGTGGCATACCGGTACTTGGGCGTCTCCGGCAACCCCCCTAATGACCCACATCCACCTACAAGTGGAGAGGAGACAATGAAAAGCAGTTACAGTTTTAGAGGTGGGAGGAAAACCTGCGAGGAATATATTCTGGATAAAACCCGTAGAATCGGGCAGGGACTGAAAACCAGATCTATATGTTGACCAAGCTGGGAATCATACTGGGATGAAAGGTAAGGAAACAACTATTTTTGCCACACTTATTTAAAATACACCTGTAAATGTTTTGTTCACATGAAAATAAACACATCATAGTGGGCATGATTACATTTACCATTCAAATTAAGCTTCCAATTGCAGCAAGATCACATTCCTTCAAAATAATCAAGTCCAACTTTTTCAAAGTTTTGACATCACCTTGCTGCCCTTTCTATCCATCATTGAAGATTAATTAACTGCAAAATTGTTGCATACCGGTAAGTTCTTGATGAAGACATCTTACATATGGGCTCAATCTCAGCACATCCTTTTACGTTGCTTCCAAATGTGAGACAATTCTGCAACTGCCTTCACTCTACAAGTACAACCATTCTCAAGTTGTCCTCTTCTGCAAAGATGATCGTGACCTATCACTACAATGTTAAAACTGATGCCTTGTATGTAAACACTGGCGGCACTACCCTATTTTAACACATGTCTGCTTACCTGGTTGTACATTAACAAAACAACTGACATTGTACACTACTACTACATACAAAGCTGCTGGGCAGATTGCCCACTTAGCAAAATTTTTTTTGCTGAGCAAAGTACCAGCCAAGTAATACACCCTGCACTGAACTTCATGATACTTTGGCTGGCACTCCATTTCACTGAGCTTAAACTTGTCAATGTCTAGCAAGTATTGGTGTTTAGAGGCTCTATCATGGCCTCACAAGCACACGTGATGCACCCTTTCTGGTCCGTCAGGAGTCAATCCCACAGTGCCCTCTACAGCTCCTGTATGCATCCATTACAACTGCTTTGGATCACACATCCACAGAAACACTGCCGGTGTCATTCCAGGCTTATGAGGGGCGTGGTATCGGATGTTCTGTCCTCTCCTTCGTGAACTCCATTTATGGAAGAAGTTGGCTTATCCCTCGCTGGTCTCGCCTTGTCTGATGCTTGACCCTGTTGTTGGCCGCTGGCAGAGCAGTCGTACTTCCCTGGTTGAAATACAGGCTCGTTTCGGATCCCAGGGCTTTTCACTGGTCCCCAGGACACGGAGGCAGTACGATGTTGGACCACCTGTGCATTACACAAAAAATGTTGAAGAGAGTAAAAGGAAGGAGATAATTTTTGGATACATTGTAGAATTCCCTTAGCTCTATCGTGATACTGCTGAGGGCGCTCTCAAACCAACTCAGGACAGTTTTCTGAAGAACCACTTTGAAACAGGTGCCAATCCAATGCAATGTGTAATAAATCCATGGTTTACAGCTGACTGGGAATGTGATATTTCCGTTGCCTGTTCAATAAAGCAGGATGTATACACATAGTTCTTCATGAAGCGTACTTACAAAGAGGCGAAAGAGAAACCGCTGGATACGTTACAACTAAAAGCAGATGAGTGACAAAGGGGAAAGGGGGGGGGAACAGTGCCTTTGTTCTACAACGCAAGTACTGACAGATACATGTCCGTAGACGTCAATTCATTTCAATTTCAGTTTACACTGGAAAAGGAAAACAACGGTTCGGCGGGACAATGCACACATGTACATGAACATAATGACAAACTCTGATAGGACTGATGAAATTGTTGGGAGAGCTAAACTTCACAATACAGCTTCCTTATCTGATGGCTAGATCAAACTAAAGTACCAGTGACCACCTTACATTGCAGAATATGTGAGCCGTGAGCACTTAAATTATCTCTCACTGTGTGTAATACTTTGTATTTCATGCTTTGTATTTCATGCCAATGTGCCACCATTTCCTCATTCTCCATCCAGGATATACATGTAGCACTCTCTTGAAAACTTTGCCAGTTTTATTACGCCTCATACAACACTTGTGCGCCCCAGTGTGTGTGCACTAGGGTTCAACTCTTTCAGTAATGTCACTGGCATTTCAGGCAGCTACTCCACACTGCTATTGGGGCAGTCGTTACGTGTCAACTGTAGTCAGGGGAACAAAACGCAAAGTTCACTGTCAAACATTACTCCACTCCTTACATGACAGGTGAACATACACCCGTATGCCCTTTTAGAGTGCAGTGCACAATAGCCATCAACCGAAAAGGATTTCCAGATTTTTTCAACTACCCTGAAACAAATGACCCTGAGAGAAGGGGATCTGCGTGTTTAAACAAGCGGATTTAGTAGGGGTACTATTGTGTTCCTCCAACAAGCTCTTGAGAAAAGCTTATTGCTCTGCAGCCTGGTCATCACTCCATATCTGGTGGTACATTCATTCTGCACTTACACAGAGTTTATGGGGCCTGATAGGCCAGGAGGATAAATAACATAGGGGTACATGTACATCGTAGGTCCTTGAGTACTGATTGGTTACTGTAACTTCACGCACAGTATCAATTGATGAATTTACAATGCAACACCTCCGCATCACCTGCAGTAGTTTCGTACTACAACTTGCACCAGCAGCCAATACACCTCGGTTCTTGGCATAACTCCATGCCACGTTAAAGCCCTCCGTACCAGTAATAAATCAGAGGTGTAATGCACTTTCATGTACAGTGGAACGCCGCTATAACGAACAAGACGGGTCCACGCTAAATGTTCGGTACAGCGGTCGTTCGGTATAGCGAATTTAACTTTGTTTCGTTGCCATGTTGAATAGCCCCTGACCGAAGTGCACCCTCTTGTAATACCTTGGTTCGCTGTTTTCGTGATGTTTTGCCGTTGCATTCAAGTTTAAGGTTTCTAGAAATGTATCTGTTAATTATTTTTGTTTTTATTTAAACTTGAGACAAAAAATTGACATCAAGTTTATCCTAAAAGTCGTGAAACTATGCTCAGGATCGATTTCTGATGCATGCTGTGGCGCATCTTGGTTGATTTGTGTATCAATGGCACCCTCTTCAGACTATTGTTAGTGCAATGCCACCGTGCGCGTACGTGCGGTTTTTCTTCCGCACCTGATTATGTGGAGTCGCAAAACCACTGTCTATTCAATACTGTTGACAACTAGTGGCTTTCCCTTCTAATCCTTGGGGAAATAATGACCACTTGTCACTTTTCAACATAAAAAAAACACCGACTGTTTTATCATGTTGACGTTCGGGAATTTCCAAACGGCAACTGAATAGTGTTCGGTAGGTTCTGTGCACAAATTATTGGGAGCCAAGGACGATGTTCGGTACAGCCGCATGTTAGGGTATAGCGATATTCGGTATAGTGGCGTTCACTATACATGTTTGCATTTGGGATTAACCCTAACACTCGATTGAGGAGTGTTAGGGTTAAGTTTCATTTGCAGTGTCATGGCTATCCACTGTTTTCAGTATTTACGAACATCTTGGAACAATACGGGCGATTCACAACAGTGCACCCCCAAGAGTTTACAATGCGTTGGCCATTCACAATGCACGAAATCTGTCGACCCAACGCGCATTCAGAAAGGGTCGACAGATTTCGCGCATCGTGATTGACCAATGCATTGCAAATCGCCCATATTACAGCTTTTACGGTTATAAAGACATGTACAGTAAGTGGTTACTGATTGTGGCACAAGGAATACCGGTGAAATTGGACACACATTCATGTGGAAAGACAAAAAAATCAGCCAATACATTGTAAGGCAAACAGTCTCCAGGCAGAAAATTTGTCACAAACCTTACTATTTGGTGTGTCGCATGAAAAGAGCCACGGAGAACCACCACAATAAATATGGATACTGACCCCAGATTCTCTGTGACCGGCATCCTGCTGGCTGGACTGAGCACGGGCCATTTTGGCCCTGGCCACTCTCACCCGACGGTGGACGTCCACGTACTCGTCCGTCTCGTCCACTATCTCCTCCTGGAGGAGCTCCTCAATGATGTCTTCCAGAGTGATGATGCCCAGGATCTCCTTCACGTAAAAATCATATAAAAACCAAAGGGAAACAGTGAGCCGTTGGTTGCTGCTGAGAAGACAGGGCACGAGTGAGGGTGAAAATGCATCAAGGACAGAGCTGGCCGCACAAATTGTGATCTGGGACACCAGGACAGGTGTTTCATCCTCTCTGAAGATTATCCTGAGGTCCATCTCATTTGGGAAGAGCTTTTTGAATGCACTGTGACACATGTACAAGTATGGCAGGTGCGTGTATGTGTACGCGCCCGGTATGCAACAAAGGGTCTGATTCTGAGAGGAACAAGTGGTGCACATGGTGGGCATGAAGTTTGGTCAATATGGTTGGATGTCAGATACTCTGCACCGTTAAGTGATAAAACTCTGGAGGGGCATCTGCAAATTGGAATGCAAAAAGTACATGAACAACATGCAACCCGAGACACGACTGGAATTCAGTGTACAGTAATTTGAACGCCCGGTATAGAGTGCGATTGCAATGTACTGGTACTCTGCTGGTACGCGATGTATAGAGTGGTATATAGTCTTCACGTGCGCACCGAATGTGTGCAAGATCCCAGTTGGAAAACTTCGCAGCAGTCTGTCTTGTTTTCCACCGGTGAGGGTGCACTTCAACTCAGGGTAGATACATACATGTACATGTACATGTGAATCAACGTCAATGCAACTGTGCTCATCATCAGTTCAAGACTATGAAAATTAAGGGCTCATTGAAACTCGGCAATTTCCATTGCTTTCCCTCAATGGAACAGGATCAATTTACTCCTTGCACAAGACTGACACAAGCTCTCGGACAAGCACTGAGCATACAGTGCTTATTAATATACGTTGGGTAAGGGCAAAGCTCGTTATATAATTAACATCTCCCCAACGCAAAAATACCTCTTAAAAATCGTTCGCGATACCCGCTGCTTCACTTGACTCAGACTGGCCAGCTGACCCCGGCAAGCTCAGTGGTCGAGTGGTTGAGACATGTGCACTAGTAATCAGAAGGTCTTGGGTTCGAGTCCCACCTGAGTAAGCTTGTGAGGTTTTGTCCCAAACTCTCGGACAAGCACTGAGCATACAGTGCTTATTAATATACGTTGGGTAAGGGCAAAACCGTTATATGAACTGATGCATCTTCCCTGCCACAAAATGATTGGAGTACATGTACATCTATGTACATGTACCACAATTAAACAGCTGCGTCGGATTGTACATGTACATGTAATTTATTGTTTGAACTATCGCGTCACATGCATGATCCATGCATATGAAATGCCATGAAAAAAGCCATAAAAAAGTGCTTCACATGCTGCACTGTGATTGACGTTACTGGTAATGATAACGTCTACAACATTTCTCATTCAGGGTTTCCCCCAAATGAGAAACATGATTGCATTGCTGAGAACTTGGGGGGTTCGGTACATTCTACAGCATATATTCAAGAATGACTGAGGTATGATGTAAACAGCAGGCAAAGCTAATGTGAGGCATTTTTCTGGGACAACGAATTCCAAGGTGAGTGCTGAAATTGAGGAGCCATGATTCAGTCTTCAACCAAGATCACTACAACATGCTGATATGAATGTGCAGTACGTACTCATGTGTTGCTGCATTAAACTTAAAGCCAATATTTTTCATATTTCTGTGCACTCATGTGCATGCATGCACTACCGCTGTGAAGTCTGAGTCAGAACGCTATTTCATCACACCTTAAAATTGCAGCAAATTTCACAAAGGTTTGTTTCCTCATTACATACATGTTCTGCATACTGTCAATGGCAGCGCATACATGTACATGTACATGGCCAAAGCACAAGGGGAAAGGTTGAAGTTAGTGGTGCTTTCAACAGAATTTCTAGTCTTTGGGCATGGTTCTCGAAGAAACTCAACTGATGTATTGTGACAGGTGAGTGCACTTTACATTTTCTACAATACACATGATAGAGTAACCGCCAAAACATGGGTAAGGATTTAAAAGAAAGGTTCTCAGTGTGCATGAATGCAGCAGCTACAGAAGAGGTTATTTAAGCTGCACAATCTACAGAGCACTGGATACTTTGACAAGCCTTCCATCATTTTTGCAGCAAAGATATCTGGCCCAGCAAAACCACTTTGAAAAAAACTGGGAACCTTGCCGGCACTGATCACTACATGTATACGCAACGACTTCTTTTTTTCATTCATACACGTGAATGATACAAAGAAATGTTGAAAAAAATACAAGTCATTGGAAGGTGGTCTTATTTATTTATTTTTTGTTGTTGTCCTGGTGATAAGCCAGTCACAGGCATTCAAAATAAACTCTGAATGCGTGGAAAAGGATCTCAGGATTTTTTTTTATTAAAAAAACTAACACCCACTTGAAATTCGTTGGGGGATTATACCAGTGCCAAATCTGCAATCATAAATCTTCAGAACTGGAAAAAGTAATATGTTTATAAATACTGGTATGCCCACAAGCCAAGTTTGAACTTAAAGCGCTGCCTACATGTAGAACATAATTCACAGTCAAACAGATTTTGGCAATTGAGAGCTTTCCACCCTGAAACAATACCGTCCATGCTCGTATGCAAATTTCTGGCAAATCTGGTGGATGATCATATTTCTGGACATGCAGGAACACAACTTTTCATCCATGAGTCACATCAATACAATGCACTTTCACTGCATATGTGTAGATGTGCCTATTGCACAATGCCACAAAATGATGGAATTGTCATGATATTCTACGACACTTGTGCAGATATAACATGTGCTCACACACACTCTGCTGTAGAAGTACATTGTACCAGTAGAGAAACAGCCCTGACTAGAACCTAACCCCTGCTAGGACTTGTGCATTGTTCTGTGCACTCAAGCTGCCAATGTACATGTACATGTATGTACAAGCATAACAAAGGTCACAAGGAAAAGCACTGTGTTGAACACGTGGCAGCTACTGCTTTGTACATGTACACGTGGTGCAAGTGACTGCTTTGGGTTTGTCCATATGCAAAGCCTGCTGGACTGCTCATGGAGGAATAAGAACACCCAGTGTAGTAACAGGTACCGGTATATCCAAAGTTCTTGCATGGTAAGCGTGTCTGTGAACATTTTGATGTACTTCACTGTAGATTTATCAAATCGACGACTATAAAATGATATCTCAGTCCTAGAGAGATACAGTACCCTATGAGTAAAACCAGAACTCTGTGTCTGTATTAAAGTCATGTGACTCATCAAGGAAGCTTGCTCATATTCACTCTAAAGTATTAGACGGCCTATTACATGTACGTGTACGTCACAAATTGAGCAATCTGACCAATCACAAGGCTTGTGCTACCAGCCTGCGATGGATTGTACGGGCATTTCCATGTTAAGGGGTGCTTTTCTTACATGTTGTAACAAAAATACTGACGAAAAATTTCAATTAAAAAAATGTGATTGGCTGTGCAAAAAAACCTGACGGCAGACATAAACTAGACACATATTTGTACCGATGGGATTTTAAAATTCGTTGTTGCCAACTTGCGATACTTAAAGTTGAATTTGGACAAATATTGCTGTAACAGTAGGGAAGGGTCACTCTGACTGTACCAGTATGTGGTAATACTCTAGACTGATATTGGCAAATGATGCACCTCAACGATCCAACTTGTGTTGAAACTTTCTGGCACATGTGCATGTACATGTCCATCTACTCATACTTGTGCTGCCTGGTTTCACTTTTGTGACATCATTTTCAAACACAACGTTGGTAAAGGGGAAGGGGGATTTCCTTTGAAATAATTATCTCCTCGTTTTGGGGGCCACAGCAGCAAAACAGAAACATTCAATGGATATTTTGAGGTACATGTGCCGACATGTACATCCGTACACGTACACCGTTACACAGCAAAAATGTTTGTCAATGTTCAATATGTTAAATATGATATTTAAAATTGCATGCCAGATGCCTTAACATATATCCAGAAAAAGAGCTAAGCCATAATTTATTGATAGAAATTTTGGTTCCGTTCTTCAATAATTCCAATTGCATTTGATAATGCGACATTTTAGATTAAAAGAAAAAAAAATCACTACATTTTGTCAATTCCAAGTTCGATCAATATGAACAGTATACTGCATCACATAAAGGGAAGCAATTAGCTTAAAATACAAGAACAGGAAGTGAATTTGCAAAGCTTTTAGTCTTGCAGTTGTCAGTAACCCTGTCAAAGAACAGCCAAATTTATTTCTAAATTTACCTAATATCAGATTTTACAGTTTCAGGGCTACATGTGCCTGTAGTTCAATGATTCTCAGGCCAAAAAGACGTGAACTGATTTGAGAAATGTTTAAGTTCAATAGCCTCTATGGTCCAATCTAAAGAAAAAAGTGAAATTCTTCCTTTCTAAAATTTGCTGAAATTGGCTGGGATTTTTCAGCCATTTACAATTCTGCGCATGAACTAATTAGGCCTATTTTGTATGCTTGTGCTCAACGTTGAACTTGAATAACTTGAATAGAAGGGGCCATTGTAGGCCTTAGCTCCTACTTTCATGTTGTCTGCGGCTATCCATCGTCAATTTTATTAATATGGCACAGAATCTAAATAAAAACCAAAACTGAAAAGGTAAAAAGCAAAGACCTCTTCCATTAATTGGTATCTGATCAAGGTGTGTAACCTATTACTTATAACATATTTAATCTAAAAAATTCTCAGAATTCCCACAGGATATTAACAACAAAACCTTGCCAAATCATTTACCACTACAAACTGGTAAAACCACTTTTTTCGCAATTTCCTGTGACTAATTTATCTACCTCTGAAGCTTCAATATCATCGCTGAATAAAATTATTTTTTTTATATTCTGTTCCTCTCACAGTGAAATCCCAACATCATAAGGTGCAGTGAAGTTCAGAGTTGGACTGCCAAACCTGTCGAGTTTCTTTCAGAAAAGGAAATCTGAGGAGTTTAGTTTGTAAAAGTCCAGCAGTAGACTTGTTATCAAAGCCAACCAAGTAAAAGGTACGTGCCATTTTCAGTATTGGCGCTATAAAAGTTTTGAACATACATGTATTTTGAACTCAACTAAGCATGACCACATACAGTACATGTAGAGTTTGTTAATAGCAAATTTTTTAAGAGTTCATGAATATTTTCAACATGCAGTAGACTTTCAGAAACTCAAAACTATTCTCCTTTCATTTTGAAGATTGGAAATTACATGTATGTACAGAAAAGAACATGAATACCTCTACGTTACTGAAGTGCCCACATGCATGGTACATGTACATGTACCTCTGTTTAACTAAACGTTTTGCTTGAGAAATGAGAAAACTGCCATCAAAACTATCACAAACAAGTGCAGAAAGACTGCAAAACCTGTTCATGAGTCCTTCCTCTCCAATGCACTTTGTTCTTTCATGCTGGGATGGAGTGCACACAATATGGTACATGTACCGCTGTGATCGAACAAGTTGGCAATATTGAACACATAACCACAACATCGCCGGATCACTCCTGCTTGCCCAGTCATATCCCTCACAATGCAATCTCTTAATTCTTTGTGGTGGCCGTACAACCACATTGGACATTCCAATTGCGATTATCATGATATTGCTATCTGGCAGATGGTGAAAACGCAGAACAATGTCTAATATTTTTACATGTACTTCCAGTATCACTTGTTATTTCAAAGCCCCCCCAAAATGACCATCGTAACTCAAACTGGAGATTAATTTTGTTGAGGATCTGACTTGCTTTTGATATTTTAAATATCATTCACAATGTTTGGATTTTGATATTAATTAAACATCAATTTGAAAGTGACATCAAATGATCGAGTGATATACATGTAGATACATCAGTGGACCACAGAGATATCACTGGACCATAGAGACAATGGACATTTTTCCATTATTGGATACAACAGGAAATCTCACAGAAGTATGCACATGTACGTGCAAAAAATTTTGCCGTTCAAAATGGAAACAATTCTTTTTAATTGTTGCCTTTGTGCTTTATTCAAACCCTCCTAGTGTTTTAACTGTCAAAAACAGTAAAAAATGCCTTCCAATTGATTTCCCCCAGTACACAGACACGTATGGGAAATTTGACTGATGACAACTGTGTCAAGAATGCATCTTAGCACAGGAGGGTTAATTCTTTCATGAATGTTGGTACTGACTACATGCATATGCACATGTTCGTGGAGGGTCGCATTTCCTGTTCACAAGTATGCTTAAGCCTGTAACATGTCGATACAGGACAAGGACTGGTGCCTGTCCTTCACAGTTTGAGGTGAACCAGGGATTTCCTTTCAGGAAGGATAACATACGGCACAAGAAATGGAATCACATTTCCCACTGCTCTTTGGTCTACTGAGAGAGCTGTCGGTTTGAGAAAAATGTCTGTTGAGTGTCTTTCTGCTCTGGTGCAAAGTTACATGTAAGTGTCCCATGGGTCTTAGGCACTAGTCAAAGAGGGGAGGGCGAGGGGAGGGCGAGAGGAGGGCGAGGGGAGGAGAAAAGGATCAGACAGAAATGTGAACGTATCTTAGTCCTTTGGAGATTGAAGCAGGCGAGCAAAACTGATACATACCGTACATGTACACGTACTTTACAATTGACAATGTGGAGGCCTTCCATGCCTACTCTGTACTGGTACTTAGGGGATAATTCATCGGAAAATTAGGAAAGTCAGAACATTTGAACAAGTGCAGTTTACATAACCTGGAAACAGGTACAGTATGTGTGTATGCTTGGGTACTGGCATGACTAATAATAACAGTAATAATTTATTCATTTATAAAGCGCAAATTTCATATAGATATGTTCAAATGCACTGTACAATGAAGACATTAAGCGTGGAACAATGAATACATTTAAACATGGTTGAGCCGATGGCATACAAGGACACCTCGGGCAGCCGCCAAACGACCGACATTCACCAACATCAGTAAAGGGGAGACAGTAAGAAGCTGTTACAGTTTTAGAGGTGGGAGGAAAACCCCAGAGGAATATTCTGGGTAAAACCCACGGAATCAGGTAGGGACTGAAAAGCCAATTTACATGTGGACCGGGCGGGGAATCGAACCCGGGACCACAGAGGTGGAAGGCGAGGAAAGAACTACATGTACCTTGCCAACCTGACTCCCCTAAGCGTGGACAGTTTTAACTTTTAGGTTTCAACCAAGGAAGATGCCACACTTTTGCTCAAAAATACGCAATCTGACATTGGCATAAAAAAAATTCAAAAGGCACTGAAGCACCCTTAGCATGACACATCAACGACTGAATGTAAGAGAACTTAAGAAACGCTGAGCCTTGCGTATGATTTATATGCTTGCGTATGTGCCACAATTCATGGCCTCCGTAAGTACATGTACAGTTTGCATATTATGCACACGTCCTTTGACTCGTGCCAACAGAGAAACCGCCAATAACAAATTTTGAATAGTCTAGACTGGAAATCAGTACAAAAACCAGAATGCCTTGAGCAATAACATTAAAGTAGGTACATGTAAGCACTACTTATAAAACACACCACTGTAAGACTAAAAAAACCCTCAATAATAGAGGCACCTGGTGCAGGAAATCTTGAGGTTAATGAGGTCAGAGCTTTGCTGTAGTCAGTTTTCTGAGCCCGACCGAAAAGTAAGTGCCCTTAGTCAGAATTGAAAGCAGGTCATGAATCGGCAACTTACCCCCTCCTTCCAACTGGAACCGTCAACCTGGTCAGCGCCTTCACGAGGCGACTTTGGCTCGGCGGCTCCCGGGGACGACGCAACGGCAGCCATGTGGCATTTCCCCGTCTGCATCTCATTCAGCAGGTCGTACAGGGGCATGTTGCTGGGCACCTTGGGCAACGTCCGGCCGTGCTCCTGGAAAATCTCCCCGATGGTCGGCGCCGTGTTGGGATCGACTTTAACCAGGGTCTTGACTAAGATGAGGCCCAGAATGTTGCCACGGTGACCCTGATAAACTGGTATCCTGGAGTAAGGACCCTTGACAAAGACCTGTTAGGACAACAAAAACGAAATCAAAATTTCATACCCAAAAAGATTTTTTTTTCAATGCAAATTAAGCTCACTAAAAGATTACGCATCCCATGAATGGAAAACTGTCTAAATCTATTTTTCCTGTTTACTTCCACAAAATTCCTCCATAGGAAATCGATGGCCTTTGTCCTTGCGCGTAAACAAAGAATCGGACAATGTATGCATACCAGTATGAGCTAACCAGGCTGGGCCATGCTGTACACCAAAATGCAGAAACATTTGATCTTGACTTTGAGCACACTTTGCGCTGCTGGAGTTTTGGCGAGTCGGTGCAAGGGAAGTCCGGTGAGAAATCTCACCATGCGGAATCAGCACTTTGTTTAGGGTGTCAAATCAAAAGCATACAGTTCAAAAATCCCTCAAATGGAGCTGAAGAGAATTGAACCAGCGTGCACCACAATGGTCTTTCTCACACTACCTAAATAACTTACAGGTGTATCACTTTGAATTAAACACCCTCAATTAAAGTGACATTTCACTGGATGACTGCAAAACAATGCATCATTCCAGAAATGACATTTTAAAAACAAATACCTAAAAAATTTACTACATGCAGATTAATGGGGGGTGTTGAACCTCTGCCAAAGCTAGGTTCACAAATTCCTGATTGTTACTTAACAATTATTGAATGCATGGGGGAATGGATCTACGCTGTCTAAGGATGATGCTGATAGTTCAGTGAAAGATTGTTCAAGATGGAAAAGCATCCCCATGGTTTGGACATGTTCGAAACTGTAGGGGTGGGCAAATATCAAGTCTTAGTTTTATGCCTTATTTGGTCTTTCGTCTCATTGAATTTGCAATAAAATCTGTATCATTCTGGGTCATTCTGGACGAGTCTGGAGTTAGTCCTGTATTATTCTTCAAATATTCTTCTGCACTGAAATCACAATGATTCGATTTGATATGACTTCCAATATGTACATGTACCTTGTCTTGGTTATTCAGTTCTCAATTCTCAAAATACAAACAGTGAAATGGGGCTGATGATTTCTTCTGATGCCATCAAGAATTTTTATTTGGGATAGAGCAGGTTATTCATTGTGCTTATTCAGGGATGTGTGATCTTGACTTCGCATTTTGACCGATTCAAACTATACCTTCTCCATACATTCTGCATCCATACGGCTCCGCGCATCCAGCATGAATATACTCTCCAGTGGCACCAGCGCGTCCTTCACCACCTTGCTGCGCATACTGAGGGCGCCCTGTATGATCAGCACCTCGTCTTCTGTGAGAGGCTCCTCATTTTGTTCCTGCTTCTCCTTGTGTATGCTCACCAAGGCACCAAGCTCTGATTCAAGACGACAAAGTATACTGAATCCAGTTACAACGGAACACCATCATGAAAAAAAAAAGGGCCTTGGGACATTCCACATTGCCTTGTTACATGTGTAACGGGTACCGGTGCCTTGTATGATCAGTGATGGAAAATGAAGAAAAACAAAGACGTGTGCCCTAAAAGTGCCCCTGTCTTAACCCTAACCCTCCCAAATTTTCCAAAATCCTTTTCTGCCAAGTGGAAGATTTCGGAGGATTCGGGATGGTTCTTAGTAAAAAGGCTTGGGGGTTAGGGTTAAACATGACATCAATGTTCGACTGTGGTTATGATCACTTCTCTTGGCAAGTCTATTAACATCCGTGTTAAAATGTCCTGGTTTTTTGGGCGTTTCTACAGAAGCCTAATTTCGAGTGAGGACAAAATGGAAATTTATCAACGAGTCATGCCTTGTCCAATTACTGTTGCCATTAGTGAAATGTCAATTACATCTCGGTGTTCGTTATGCTAATATCAAAGAACAACAAACCCAGGCAAGCAACAATACATTTCTACAGGTAACTACGGGCAGGTGCATCTGTCCTTCTGTTTATCCTTCTTTATTGGTTTTGGAATTCTATTTGGTTTGTCACACAATTGTTTTTCCTATAGTCGTCTCTGCCTCAGTATGACTGACTGCTGATTTAAGCACGAATCAACAAAAGGCATTACCATTTACAAGTTTTAAGTCTTCAAACAGTGCACTGAAGTTTGCTACACGTGTATCAAAGTAAATGGAAATTACCACCTGTGATAATCAATGGTAAAACCTAACCTGCTCTTCTGAAGAAGGTTCCGTGTTCATGACCCAGGATACAGTCTAAGACCTTGGAGATGGGCCAAGCAATCGGGAAGAACATGATCATCAAAAGGATCACCAATCTGTCACCAGGAACGCAGAAAATAAAGAACACAAATAGCACCCGTAACTCAAATAGCGATAACTCCCCCTGACAATTTACGCTCAAAAACAGCTAAAAAACGGCTAAAGGTATTATATGTTGGCCAAGAAATAACTTTTAAAAAAATGAGAGAGTAACCAAGAAGTTGATCCGGAGCAGAGCAAAGGGCTGGGCGGTCATGACGACTGTAGGTTCGAATCCAGTCTGTGAGGATGCAGCGTGTCCTTGGGCAACACACTATGTTACTGACTGCTTCTCAGTGCCCTGGAGTAAATAGCTACCTGTGAGGGTGTATCACTGTGCCTGATTTGGATATTTTCATCAAAATGTCAGCATCGATTGTACCCTGCTCCTGGAGCTGCAGGTACATGTAAAATGGTGTTACTGGGTTGATACGCTTGTGTTTGGTTTGATGAGCAGGGGTACCAATGATACAGTTCCTTGAACTAATATTGCGGTCTACGGGCATAGCTATCTCTGCACACTGCACCGTTTCAAACAAGGAGTCACACTAAATAGGTATCGTGACGATCAAATCGCACTCGGATAAGTTTACACGCATATTTTTGAAAATGTACCAGCAAAAAAAAAAGTCTATAAGTACTTACGGTGATAGCCAGGCTCCGATCGCAAGCCCGTATCTTGTGCACACAGCTTGAGGTACAACTCTAGCAAAGGTCACGGTACAAGAGATAGGCAACGGCAAATGAACTGAGCGAGCTAAATATCACATGGCATCTAGATACAGATCTACCTTGCTCCCAGAACAATATTCACCATACTTCTTGTAATTCTGCATGTTGTCATCTGTTTGTCTTCGTAGACCAGGATCAATTTTGGCAACTACGATAAACCTGTCTTCAAGCCACACATACAGTCAAACGGTTTAAAATGTATACCCCAACAGGTAACACTTGTTATTTTCACATTTGCTGCGCAACTCCGTCTGTTACTTCAGTTTTCAAAAACTACCAACTGTTTCCTAGGAATCTGGAGTTCCCTGCTTACTTTTCTTAGTTTTTCCATTTCCATTCAAAATGCATCTTTGCTAATTGCACGACCAAACAAAACGGCATGCAGAGCCTCCTTACTAGTGTTAGAATGACTGAGGCCTAGAGAATACAGCTTGGGTTAGTAGATGCAGCTAACAGGGGATGGACAGTAGTGGGACTTCAGTGAGCTACAGTGTAGTTATTCTAGGTATATTCTGTGGGCTGTGAGGCAAACTGACAAATCTTTAGGCTTGGAATCCAAACTGATTTTTCCAAAATACTGGAAGTTGAGGTGGCCGATATGTGCATTGCTTTGGCATTGGGTCATAACGTTGCCCACTAACCAGTCATTTATGATAAATGTACAAGTTTATATGGATGCAACAACCAATTCAATGCATTGCGCTGCATGGTTTTTAGTAAGTTAATCGAATAATGCATGGTGCCTGCACTACTTTACACCCCTGCACTTCTGTGTATTAGCCATCACAAAGGTACAGGGTGTGCAATGTACTGCATGTGTTTTTTTATAAAAGCACAACAATGTTGAATACCATCTAGCATAGCCATCCAATCAATCAATCAGCCAGGCATCAATTTACGCTGTAGTGTAAAACAGGTGTCTCTGACAATGAAAATCAGACTTCCAAAATGGCGGTCCATCAGTTGCACCCATGGGCAGCAATAAGTTAACTTTATGTGACTTGGTTTTTCCCTGAAGTTTTGAGCTCTTTTGCTGAAAAGTTTTCAAGGAATATTCTATCTATTTCCTGACTCTTTGGCATTTCTGCTAAGCTTTCAAGGAATGCAGTTTGTACGCACATGCAACTTCTCATCATTTCTGCAAAGCAGTTTCTAAGGAACACGGCTGTTTCTCAATTCTTGAGCATCACTGCATACAATCTTTGTGAATCGCTAAAATTCAAAGCTGTTCCATAAATCAATTGTAACTTCAGGTCAAGACTTTAAAAATACGCGTTTAACATGTTTCAGCAATTCAGGTTAGATTGGGCCCGAAAAAAAATAATACCCACTCTCCAAAGAGCAGCACTGCTGTGACGGAGACGATGATGGCGATAACCTCATTGGTGACCTTGTCCAGAAATATGGGCATGGACTCCACGGCGGCAGCGTTGGCCAATAGCAGGGTGACCAGTAGGAGGTGGTGGCGCTCCACGATGGGGGTGATGCGCTTGGCGTAGCGCTGCTCGTGGGGCTTGCCGCCCTCGGCCAGCACGCGCAGGCTGAGGATGTCCAGGGACAGCAGGCCCATGGTCAGGCCTGACATCAGACCTGAAGGGTGGGAAGCAAAAATGTAGCTGCACAACAACAATGCAATAATTCCTTATTACTAACCACAGCGTGTACAGTGTAGGGCTGTGCTGATTATTCGAATATCTGGGATATTCGATTATTGAATTTTCACATATCTAATATTCCACATCAAGTATTCAGGTGAAAATCAATGAAATAAAAAGAAAACATTTAATGCCTGCATTTTAATCAAAAGCACATTTTGTGGCTTTCGAGTAAACCCAAATACAGCTGAATGCATCAAATAAGCTCAATGATTATTTTCTTTTATATTTTTTAATTTGTGAAATCATGTATGTTCTGCCATTGTGGTAATTTGGTACACGTACATGTATATTCAAATGTTCAATCGAAAGGATATTTGAATATTTGATTATTCAAATTGGCCCAACTTGGTATTGAGCATTAGTCTTTTTGACCTCCCGGTAGCACCACATGAATTCCATCACCCAATTTACAATTGCCTAAAACAATGCCCATTTTGCAAGTCCAACTTCCAAACTGACCTTCATGGACATCAGTCCTACAGTGAAGTCATCTGGCTTTTGTCATTCATGTCCATGTAACAAACCCACAAGCATTCATATGCAAATCCTCATTATTATCAAATCACGCAAGCCTCCCACACATGTGCATGTACTCTTTGCCTGTCTTTCCGTTGCTGTCACGAACTTGCATTGGGCTGTTAACGTCAAAATGACTGCCCCATATCAGTGGTGGAACTCATGAAAGCTTGGCATGATGACACATGCACTGAGACAACTTTTGTAAAATTGACTTCCAGCTACTGAAGGGTTAAAATGCCATTAAGGTATTTTTCAGTTTTAACATGCAATGCAAAATATGTTATTCCCCATGTCGGCTGAGCCAAATATTCTTAAGTATTTGTAATGGAAAACTCCAAAGACATCCTGGCTGGGACATATCCTAATCCTCTGCAATCCCAATGCAATATACTTCCATGGGTCATTGAACCCTGTGTGGCTGGGCCCTACCTGTACATGTACCTTCCACAATCCTGCGAAATTCCAAACCACCTCCTGCATTACATGTACATGTAGGTAGGACCTGCTCACCATTAAGCAATTTTTATGTCGACCATAGCACACAAATACGCTTAACAGTAAGGGTGAATTTCACAGCAAATATTTTTCAGTTGCCGTGCTTAGCGCAAAAATGACATGGATGCTCATAGAGATTTCCCTTGTTACATCACTGAGCACATTTTTCCTCGGAGGTTTGCCTTTCGATGTGCTTCTTTCTTAGGGTTTCTATCAAACAGTGGAGCCTCTGTGAGCATACACTGTAAAACTGTATGCCTAGCACCACCATGGGATTGGGCCCTGGTTAAGGATAACAATGCTCCTGTCACTGCATTATAAAAACTAACCGGCAAACAGGACCAGTGCACAGTAGATTCCAATGTAGACCCAGAACATCTTATCATGGAAGTCCAGGGGCGGTTCCGTCTCTCTGAATACGGTGCCATTGCAGACGATAGTCTCTCTGTCCACAAATGTGCAGTTTAGTGACATCGACTCAAATGCGGCGTCCATGTCTTAGTTCCTTGCTGTAAAAACGTACATAGTACATGAACATGTAGGCAAAACTAGGCATGACTTACTGGTTCAAGGATTCTCTCTGGAGCTGCCACACGGCAACACTCCAAAGACTATTCAAGTCTTTGAGATTTGTGTGGTCTTGTGGACGATTGGATAGCCTAGTCTAATGGTACAACGCAATTTGGGAAGTGGGAAAGAATGTTGACACCACTTGCCATGTCATGTACAAAGTCTGAAGAGAGTCTGTATTATTTTAATTTTAGCATTTTATAACAAACTTCAGTCTTAGCCATCTTCAGTCTCAGGTGTCTTTGCATGATTCTTGATTTTAACAGAGATACATGTACATGGGCGGACAGAAAAGTGGTGTCGCGTTGAAACAGTCTTTCCTGATAAAAGAACAAAATCAATAGAATTTTTACTTATCTTTGAATCTACATTTCTTACTGTACCCACAGAACTCTGGGGCTCATTGTAAGAAACAAGAAGATTTGAAACAAACTTCCAGAACCGTGATTCAAATAAGACACAGGGGTGGCTGATTGCGGAATTATTGACAAATCATGCAATAAGATCGAGTGATCACACAAAGATCAAGAAATCATACCCAACACCGGATGACATTAAGGAATACTGTTTTTACATATAGACTGTCCACTGAAGAACACATTACAAGAGCCAAAAGTTTTTAATCATTAAATATATTCAAGGGTATGAGTCAATTAGGGCAGGGTTGACTCGGGCATGAGTTGGCTAGGGTATGAGAAACCCAGGGTTGGAGTTGACTTGGGTATGAGCTGACTCGGGCTCGAGTTGATCAGGGTTCTGTGGAACTCTTTCCGTATTAAGTTCTGTGTGCAAAACTGGCCTCTAAGGTCGTCTTGTTGTTTGTGTGAAGTCAGCTACTACGACTGAGCCTGTTGCTTGGGTGAGAAATTTGGCAAGGAAATACATTTTTAAAAAAAAAAGATACATTCAATACATGCATGGGACCTATAGGCATAAATATTTTACAAATCGGGGCAGGCAAGGGAACTTGGGCAGGCCTGAATGTAAACTAAAAATAAATTATATGGCCTAAATGGCCTTACTTTGTCAATGCTCGATTACGGAGGAAGGAGGTTTTCTTGTTTTAATAAAATCAAGTAGGGCCTATGGTATTTATAACAATCAATGACTTTGCCCTACGGTGTCAGTTACCAGTCAACATGTGGTGCATTTGTTGCGATGGGCTAGGGGAAGGAAAGGGGCATGTCATGCATGCCTGAAGGAGTGTATCCCCATAAATTATGCGGGATGGCCCTGACCATACCCCATCTGGGATTCAGTACTGTTGATGGGGCAAGGCACCTCATATTTAGCAGTAAAACAGGTGCTCGAAAATTTTAAAAGTTTAATTTCTAATAATCAAACGGCCATTATCTAAATGCTAACCTCAAATATGCCTGCAAGATCTCAGACTGACAGAGGTTCAATGTTGATCCTCACGGATTCAGAGTAAAAGATACCGCTGAACATGATGCCGCGTACAGTAAATCTAGCCTGTTTTTTACAACTAAAGCCGTGTTTACAGTGGACTTTTTCTGTAGAATTACAAAATTAAATCCAAAGGGAACACACGGTAAACTGACGTCCCTGTCAATGTACTGCAATCGTGATGTACAACTCACAGGGCGAAAAAGGTCATAGAAGATTTCTGTTTACCTAAGCTGTGTGTGTAAAACTGTAGGGCAAAGTCATTAATTACATGTATACTGGGCCCTAAACTGTAGAACTGTATTGATCCCAATGTTTGCCTCTTATTCCTTCCCACTCCCATGATGTTTTTATACTGTTGTGCCAAATCACTCTTGCAGTAACTTCACCAAGAAGGCATGTACATGTACGAAATTTACTTGCACAAATAAAAGAGATTAGAAGAGTAAGCTGGCACAATCACGCTTTAAATAGTGCCTAAAACAGTCGCAAATGCGACCAAAATTTTGCTAATGCGATCATATTTTCACCATCTAGTCGCCCTTTGCGACTTAAGATAGCTTAAAAACTACATACAAATGTATTTGAACAATTTTGAGTATGCTTAAAAATTTTAGAAAGCAATGATTATGTACTTAAAGTTCATTCCGGAAAAGTAGAAATGGCAGCGCAAGTCACATAGAGGCGCACCAAGTGCGCTGCACATGTACATATACCATACTTTACATGTACATGTGTCGCGATCACGAGCACAGTTTGGTTGGTTCCCATGTAACCATACGTTGTTGATGCACTGTATACGGACACCAGGGCCATTTTACAAACCACGGCATGGCATGGGCTCCATTTTTGCTGCAACGTAAATGAAACCTGAAATGGAACTCATGCCGGAATTAAATGGTGTCGCTGTGATTTAGAGTGCCAGAAATAACATAATTCATGCAGCAGGGTATCCCGTGACATGCTGAAACTACGGATATCAAAACGTTTGTGGCTGAACCCTTGGCGAAAACCCCGATTTTGTGGATTGACCTCATTGGCGCTTGTATGCAAGTTGTGTGGTGGACGTGTGCCACGCCAGCTCATGATTCTTCGGCATGGATGGACGATGTAAACGCAGGTTATACTACATGTGTGTACGTACGTTCATGAATATTCAGCACATGTGATTACTAAATTTTCATAAAAGTGCTGGTGCCTAGATTTTCCCCCATTAGGAGCCAATGGCTACCAAATACTGTTTTTCTGTTTAAAGGGTTGGGCACGATCAAAACAGCCAGAGATTGTACATGCACGGGGCTATATGGGAGGTACGCATCGCCATGCAGTAGCACATTATGCACATAGGCCTAATGCAGTTTATCACATACTTTGCTCCTTCCAAGGTAGAGTTGTCTCTAGGTTGAAGTACAGTAGGCCTAGGTTGACTTGGGGACGGACAACTTGTCTTAACCCCTTTGCTACAGGAAGCAGTAAGAGCCGCCGTAAAAATTGAGATTTCTCAGCCCGCTTTTCAGCTATTATTCTTGGCCTACGCTTGAGCGAACACGGTGAAAGAAGGCATACCCTGGTTCTTGTATATACATGTATGGTGATTGGCCTTTGTGTATTGCCAAGAAATGAAAAGGCAGAATTTGCATCATAATCACCCGCTTCACAATCTGACAATAGTCCCTACTTTGAAAAGAGGCAACGGGAATGTGGAAGAGTGAATAGAGCTGCATGCCACCGAACAATGAGCCTTTACATTGTGTAAATCAAAGAGTGCAGAGCACACAGGGCCACACAAATCGAGAATTTGCGGTTTGGCAGGTGGCCTTCGTCATGTCCGTGGCCAAGCGAGGCTGGAATTCTCGGAGTCAGCTTTCAGGAAAAAGTCCCGGCGTCAAGGGGTTAACCGTCAATTTGTCCCGAGTCGAGTTGTCCTAAAGGAGGAGTTTGCATCTAGACTTACCAATGAAATCACAACCGTGCGTTCTTATTCCTCCTACCAATCCACTGCGTGCTGATTTCAAACTGTTCGGCTGGGCCGATCCCTCCCTCCTATCCTTCGTTGGGGGATGATATGGTGTAACAGTGTCTACCGTCACTACAGGTTTGGATGGCCGGCTATGTGGGAATGAGCGACATCAGCGGAGGCTCATTAATTACAATCAACAACAATCACATTTCTTCACCCGCAGGAGCCATCTTGACAAGCCATGAAACTTGCCTTCCCATCATGCAATTCTACATAATCAGACTGGTACATTGTCCCGTTGCAGTGGGTCCGTGCGTAGTTTGACGAATCGACAGCGCTATCGCGCGGCCAGAATGTGAAATAAGAATAACTGTACCTCATTCAGGTAAACACTGTCAACACATTGGGTGGTAGCAACGTCAACATACCGTTCAACATATTCAATTTTGAGAAAACATTCCATGTCCTGAGCTGAGTCCACCACACGGAACACCAATTGACATGATTGACCTGTAAACGGCATTTACAAAAAATAAATGTGTGCGTGCGCCGCACGCGCATACCATGCCAAAGACAGTGCAGCGATATACGTCCGTGGAATGGTGGAACGAACAATGAGCTCTATATGGAACGCCAAAGAGACATTTAATGTGATCAGCGAATCGACCTGTTCAGGTTCATCACGCGCGTGCACGGTCGTAAAGTCTGGCTGGCTGTCGACACAAAAGAAAATCAATAATTCACCAATCGTTGAAATATCTCATATAGATATCCATACACAAGCATACACGGATAAGGCATATATCTAGGTCAAATATGACAAAACTATGAGTGATGTTTCTGTTAACTTTGGCCGCCCATATGAATAGAAAACGCCAAAAATGAAGAACAGCATTGGTCCCGTACAGCCCCGTCCTCTTCCAAAGCGCACAACCAGGCCTCCAGCGGGAAACCAGCGAAATAGGGGGCGTTAGATTTTTCGGGGAATTCCAATCTCTCCAGAAAAGACGTTACTGTTGTCCCCTAGTTTAAGTTTGAAGAATTTGAATTTAGGCGCAAAGTTCATCAGAACATAAATGATTAGAAATAATGTTTGGTAAGTTTGTTTTTATGGGGTTTTTTGGTAAATCTACCCACACATTCTCATTCGTTCACTGGTAGGGTGGCACTGCACTGTAGAGGTGCTTCACTTGTTTTTTAATCATATTCTCAATTTTATGATGTTTATGGCCCTCATCCCAGGCTGTATGCGACAACTAGCAATGGTGTTTGCATGTGAATGGACAGATACAGATCTGTAATGTATTGAATTTTTTTTAATAGCCATTGGAAAAGTGTAATGAAATAAAACTACCTGTGACCATCCTGACCATGCACATATGCAGGCCTACACACAGTACATGTATGTGCACTTTTGTGTCGAGACTCTTTCTTTGGTAGTTCATGGAGGAAGAACACAAAGGATTTGATTATAATTCTACAAATCAGCAAATTTCTGGATGCATTTTGAAGTCAAAAGATTTAAGAATGCATTGAACCATTACTGAACATTAATCAGTGCCTCAGGTAGGGCTAGCTGTTATGCCCCAACTAACGTTATTTTATAGTTAAAAAAAGTTAAAATAATGTTATTTTTGGGCTGGCTCAACTAGTCTTGACCAATTTCTGTTGAAAATTTCTCAACCTTACCCAAGTTTATGCATCTCACACATGACACAATTCATTTAAAATATGGCTGTTCATCTGTATGACTTGACATTATAAACAATATGACCTTGGCACATGCTGGGCACGTGCACGCTGGACCTCTGTGCTGTGGGCCCAACTATAATTGGGACTGATGCTGTAGTTGGGATGTAACAGGGCCACGCTTTTAACAAATTTCTGGTCAATTCCACACAAACCTTAATTGTAACATTTTTAAAAATCTCCCTTTCAACTCAACTGCCTGTTTGCTTGAAGAGTTGATTATGCAGTTTCAATGCACTCCATTACTGTCTGCAGGATCTGACCTTACTCTGACCATGGAGGAAGGAAGAAGAAGCAAAACAAGGAAATAAATGCTACAAAAGAAGGAAATAGTAGAAATATAATAATATAATGTCAGTATCTGAATCGGCCCCAGGCGAGATACATGAAGCCTAGTAGTCAGTAGTAGTAGTAGATTGATATGACTGACCCTCATTGTTGACTGTTTTATTTGAAATTTTGAACGTATGTTTGAGGAGAGTGACCGTGGTGGTGACGTACATGAGTTGAAGTTCATACGTACTTTCAACAAATGTGCATCCTTGCAAGGCATGCCAGTGCTGAGTGCTGTTTTATGTGTCTTCATGGTGTAAGTGCCCTTACAACGATGTTGACGAATAAAAGTGAAGAACAGCCCACTGTCTATTGTTCACGGTACTTTTGATTGTACATTGTTTGTGTGAATGGAATGTAAGGCTGGGCATGCTGGGTGGCTCAGTTGGTTCAGCACTGTTACAATGTTTAATTTCAGAGGTCACAGGTTCAAATCCTGCTCTTGTCAATATCTTTCAGCCTAACAAATGGAATTTGGAAAAGGCTAGCCATTAGTAGCCTACACAAGCCTCATTGCCACATGGACATGTATACTCTAGTGTGGATTTACATCATACATGTACCTCAAAAATGTTCATTGTCAAAGGCCAATTACGGTATGCTCAGTGTGTAAGCTGAGTTGATGGGTGTGGGTTGACTCTGACAAGCTTTCTTTTATGCATGTCCACACTGGTCCATTGGCACTAGCTAATCGTGATTATTTGTGAATCTTTCATTCTTCCATGCTTGAGTATAAGTAACATTCTAATTTAATTGGTATCATAAACATTAATCTTTTTGTCTCAAATCCAGAGATGGGTGGATGTGCGTGCAGTAATGCTTTATTTTTCTAGAAATGTGGAGTCACGATATGTTGGGTACATGCATGTACGTGTACATTAAAATTCTCTCGCAGGATATGTTATTATATTGAACAAGTTCACCCAGTGGGTATTGTGGAAGAGTGTGTTGGATAATCTGTGCTAGACTTCAGGAAATCATCCAGTCTTAGGGCTGTGCCAAATATTTAATCGATCAAGTGAATATTCTATTATTATTTTCCGAATTTGAATACATATATTAGAATGCAAAATTCATGAAAAGGAAAAGAAAATTTTCTTTTGTTATAAGTGAGAAAAATTGCACTGTGGAGGCTTGTTCCAAGCAGATTCAAATAAAAAGTGAAAGCTATCTTGCAACGATTCAAAAAGTTAATTATTCATTAATTAAAAAATTTAATAGGAATAGAAATTTTCAATAGGGCAAGAAGTATTATTCATACCTTAAATCTTGCTAAAAGCTGGGTGGAGATACTTCTAGATGTGAGAAGCCATCATGGTGATTATAATGTATTGTGTGTGTTACTGCAAGTGATTTATGTATATATGGTTTGTTCATGTACATGTAATCAAACGTCCACCGATTGGTATGTGTACAACCAAATATTTGGATATTCGATCAAATTGAAGGTTGAATGTTTGCAGAGTGAATTATTCGAATTGATTCAGCTCTGTCCAGTCTGCATCGTTTCTTTTTAGTTAAATCTCTAAAGACTGCTAGTTTTGCACATTTTGTGCCCTTTGGCATGCCGAGTTAAAAGATACAGGGCCTACATGTACATGTACACATTGCCACCACGGTCCGTTTTTGATGCAATCTCATAAAAATGTTCATAAGAGTAGACTAACAGAATGAGCCATATTAGAAAACTGCAAAACTGAACAATTTTTCAATACAGTCATGACAGTTGTCTCAAAGTCCCAGTTCTTGTTGCCTCTGCAATCTGACCAGTGGTGGGAAAACAAAGGATTGTTCACGCTTTCAGGTTTACAGCTTCTTTTACTCCTCTTCCGCTAGTGCCACGCAAGTTTCCCTTTCAATTTAGGCTTTTTATCAGAATTCGCTACTCATTTACCACTTGCCTGGGAGTATGTATGCCCAGCATCTTGTTCATTGTATTTGTTGACAGACTTATGTACATGTACATGTATGAACACTTTACCCGCAAGTCATTTGAAATTGGAAGTTGAAGTTGAACATGCTGTCTTTGATGATACATGTAAGTTAGGATGACCCAAACCCCCTTTCACATCCCTAACACCCAAACTCTTGCCGTCCCTGTTTGAAAAATCATCAGGGCTCCAAAAATGTTTTTAAAAAGTGGCAAATGAGTGTGGATTTTTCCCCTTTTTATTTATTTCTTTTTGTGAAGTGAAGAGAGGTCAATAATTCCTTCTCTGGAGCCTTTGCCCAAATCAGCAATACATTTTTACGAAAAAAAAATGAATGTGCATCTTCTCAAATGATCCATACAAGTGGGTACATGTATTGAAAACAGATTCAGACTTCAGAGTGTGATAAATCTTGTTTCAGAAAGTCCTTAAATTAACAAATGCCAGTACATACATTGTACATGTTACTGTTTATGGATTTATTGTCAGTTGAATACTACACTTTTTGGTCAGTCCTTCCATTTTTGCCGAATTGTGTTTGACTGCCCTGTGAAATACACTCATTAAATATGGCCTATTTTTTTTTCAGAATGGTTCAGCGATATAGCCGCATCAGTGTTCTTTCCAACGAGTTCCTGTAGTCATGGTTTTTATTGAGATCAGCGTCAAGTATCCTGCGGAAGAAATCAACCTTAAACAATTACATCAAGTGTATTTTGAGAGATTGGTACACCGGTTGAGTGAACATTTGCAACACATTAGTTTGGTGTTGGTTCAAATAGGTATGGAGAAACAAGAAGTACACTAATAGTTTTCATTGTTATGATTAGACTTAAGCCTCACGGCATGGGGGGAGGAAATGAAAACGGTTCATTCCAACCTATGCCATGTGTTTCAAAACCGATCCCTGAGATAATATTTTTACATGCTGCTCCAGGCACAACTTCAAGTTACGCATTCATATCAGGGAGTTGCACGTGACAAGAGTTGCACAGGGATGAGGGGCAAGTATCTTCCTCCCCCCATCAGAATTGCACGTAAACTTTTACTGAAAGTTTGGAATGAACTTTTGATTTTGTACAGTGTGCGCACGGTAGTCCCTTGTTCCGTAGCTTCTGGAAATCAGATACGTATATTTTGAAAACTTGACGACTGCTTTGCAAATGTTCTCTGTGCCACCCCTTGGCCCCCAAATTTCAGAGTCTGGTACATGCACTGTGAAACAAGAGTGCACTTAAAATATACATTTTCACGTTATTCTGATTATTAATTCTGAGGACAAACTTGAGCTTTTGCGGCATGACTTTCACATTTGTCCTCCCAAATTGATTACTCTGGCAGGAAACCAACACCCTCAAGCCATCAAAGTCACAAAAGGCTGTGTATTTCAACACTGCAAAAACTCACAGCAGGCATCTACAGAAGAGAATGATACTATTGGGCACCTTTGCGAGAGCAAATACGAGGAGCCGCATGTGTATGTTTTCTCAGCTGAAGTCATATTCGGGAGTACATCTCAACCTCTGACATGCAATCCGTTATCACAGCACTGCTCAAGTGACATTCATTGCCTCTCTCCATTGGGCAGTTACGCTTGGATCGACAGCTATCCAGTCTTTTAATCAGCGACTTTTTCCATTGAGATTCTAACTGCATATACGTGTACATTGTGGAATCCAACTTCTTGAACAACCAAAACAACAAAATTAAAGCTTACTTAAGTTTGGATTGCGAACACACATTTGAAATTACTAAGCATAAATAGCACTATATAGATCACTTATCATTTTAGAAACAGTGCTGAAAAGTCTATTGCTTTATATTTGTTTTGCTTGTATAAGTATATCTGTAACTTCTGTGAAAGGTTTGAAAAAAGATTGTCTACAAAAAATATGCTTCATGGTGATGACACTGACTGCTGGTCAGGACTTCGTTCTGACCAACTTAATGAACCAAAGCAACTGTTAGAAGGACTTAAAAAGATCACGCCAAATTCCCTGTCCCCTGAGGAGATCAGGTCAACACTCACTAAACTCATAACTCAGTCTAAAATGAGTGATCATGGGGCTGGCAAGAGGACAAATCATCCACCCAGAGCTAGTCAAGTTCGCGTTGATGGCTCAAATGTCAGCATTGTTGGGTCCCACAACGTGGTCACCTTGGTCGATGGCACGCCGGTGACCCCAGAAAAGCCCAACTTCACCGACCTTGGCATGGACAAGGAGGTCAACCGGCTGGCAACTTTCAAGCTGTGGCCACACAGTGCACCTTGTCAGCCAATGCGCTCGCCCGTGCCGGGTTTTTCTTCACAGGCATTGAGGACCGAGTGCAGTGTTTTGCCTGTTTGGGACTAATAAAGGATTGGGAACATGGCGACACCGCAATGGGAGAACATAAGAAACACTTCCCAAGGTGCCCCTTTGTACGTGACCACAATTACAGGAATGTTCCTCTTGTGGAAAAATCCAAATCTGGAGCCAGTGGCAGCACCTCTGAAGAAAAACGGGCAGAAGAGAAGGCAGCAGGGCTCTTCAAAGCCTCTCGAAATGAGACCAAGAAATCGTCACAAGGGGGGAAGAAAGGGGCTGGAAAACAAACCAAGGCCGGCGGCTTTGATGAGAGCCAGAAGACCTGTGAAGGGAATCCGACCCGGCAACCAACCATCGACTCTGCTGAGTCCGAGATGCGGCTGACCTTCCGGAGCGAGTACAAGCGCCTCCTGTCGTTTCAGACCTGGCCGCGGACGCACCCCATCGAGCCCCGGGACCTGGCCAAGGCCGGCTTCTACTTCCTGGAGAAGGACGACCTGGTGCAGTGCTTTGCCTGCTTTGGCAAAATCCGTGACTGGGAACCCCAGGACAACCCTGAGCGGGAGCACGCCCGGCACTTTCCCAGCTGCCCGTTTGTCATGGGGCTGGAGGTGAAAAATGAGCCCATCACGCCGCTCCAAGCCTCCAATGTAGTGAGCATGCTCTACCGGGAGCCATCCGGGTTTGCCGCCACTCTGGAACAGTTCTCCAAACAGCTGGAAGCAGCCCTCCCTCAGACCGCCAAAGTCGTGAGCCAGTGGGACCAGACGCCGATCCCAAACCGAGTCCTGGACAAGCCCAAGTACCCAGACTTTGTTGGAGAGAATGCCAGGTTGGCCACCTATGCTAAAGGATGGCCTGGAGTCCTTGGTATCACACCACAGCAGCTGGCACGAGCTGGCTTCTTCTTCACAGGTGAGAGAAGAATGATTGTTTTTATTATAAAATTTGAAATGTATCTTATTCTAAATACAATACGAAGTAGTACACTAGTCTTTGGAACAAGGCACATGTCTAGTCAAGCTGATGCCAAATTCATGTACTAGCCCATATTAGTGAACCACACATGACCGTGTTTCAGCCAACCATGATAAAGAACCAGGAAGTGGTGTGTTATAATGACTTGTGTTTTAGCACTATCAATCTTGTCAGTTTAATGTTGTAATACTGACCTTTGCACTGGTAATGGTGACGTCGTTGTGGAAAACTCCAGTAGCTATTAGTAATTCTAGTACCTGTAGT
>NW_019091428.1:277879-323291 GCF_001949145.1 Acanthaster planci
GAGACGGCAGCTGCAAAGTTAGAGCATCAGGTTACTCCATGGTCAGACCTGAGCTTATTGGTCTAGCAGAGACAGCAGCTGCAAAGTTAGAGATCCAGGTCCAATGCAGCTCTGAATCCCACCAAGGCAAAATGCATTGGTCCATCACAGAAAAGATGATTTGTGCAGGCAAATAGATGATGGTATGCCTCGATTGCATGCATCTCAGAGCCCCTGGAGAGTGAACAAGGATCATGTGTCAGAGCGCTGAGGGCGATCAAACCTTGGAACCCAATCCTTGGAACCCAAACCTATTACCGTAAGATTGCATACTGTAGTTCCTCCAAATCTCTTTTTATTGCCTTGGGATGAAAAGGAAAGGGCATACTATTTCTCTTTAACCTTTTTATAGGTATGTGTCTGAAGGTATGTGCAGGCGTGGCATACATAGTGTGGACCTCTGCACAAAAGAAGTCCACATAATGTAGGGTGTGGTGGCGTAGTGTGGACTCGCACACGTCCACACAATGTTCCCCCCCTCTAAAAACAAGTTCAGAGACATTTTGGGGTCAAGGTTATCTGTGGCAAAATGAAAAGGAACAGTCCAGGGAATCACCTTCAAAAATCTAGCTCGAAGGAGTTTTCCTAGTTAGAGAAAAAGGAGCATTTTCCTCAAGTTTCCTTAACCACAGGAGAACAAAGGAAAGTCCACACTTTGTATGTAAAATGGGTATGTGTGGGTGAGTTTGTTTCTGCATTCAATCGGGGATCTTGAACAATAGAGGACAATAAGGTCCCCGATTGACGGAGGGTCCCCGTACAAACAAAAGAGGAACAATAAGGGGTCCCCAGTTGCAGGAAAATACACACTTGTGTGTGTAAAATAGTTTTGTCAGTGTGATAATTTGAGAAATACATGTATATTACACATGAATTTGAAATTTGGTTTGTAGATTGCTTCTGGTGATAAATCCTAAGAAGACTATTCCATTTTGGGCTGAAAGGTCAAAGGTCAATGCCAAGGCAGCTAAAAATAATAGAAATCTTGTCAAAGCCATACCTCGAGATTTTTTTTGAGTGTGAACTTCAAATTTGGGTTTGTTGCTTTGGGCAATCCTAACAAGCCTGTTGCATTTTGGTCAGAAAGGTCATGGTCACAACGGCTAAAGCAGCAGAAAGCTGTTTAGCATAACAACTTGAGAAACACTTAGTGTGTGAACTTCAAATTTGTTGGTAATCCCAACAAGCTTGTTGCTTTTCAGCCTGAACGGTCAGGGTAAAGGTCACAGTAACTCAAATGGCATATCTTTTTTGTGGTCAAAAACTAAAGTTGTTGAATTAGGCATGGGCTTGGCGGGCCGGGTCATCTGTGTTTGTCAACACATCATTCTGGTTATGAACACAAACGCGCCACCTTGTATTTACAGTAAATTTTATAGATTTGCTTTTTGCTATTAATGTAAAAATAGCGCAATGCGCGAAGTTAGAAGACCGCATTAGGCAGGGTCTAATGTGAACCATGCAATACACTTAATATCACACTGTTTGTTGCCATGGATCGACCAATCAGAATTGAGAAATTAAGTTTGCTTGAAGGTAAGATGTGTTTTACCTTTTTTCCCTCAGATGAAGCCATGAACAGCCGCTCGGCCAAGCACATCCTGGAGATGGGCTATGATGCCGACCTGGTCAGGGAAGTCATCGGTCACCAGCTCCGGACGGCGGGGCAAGAGTTCCAAAACGTCAACGACCTGCTGGAAGCCGTGTGGCAGGCCGAGGAGCAGAGAGAAGCCGGCACCTGGCAGAGAGAGGACGGGAAGGAACAGAAGGGTAGGGCCTCTACAGGGGTAGAGAAGTTCACAAAGGAGGTGCCCGAGAAACAGGTCAAGCATGTGGAGAGGAAGAGGGACGACCTGAGCCTGCTGTCGGAGAAGCTACAAAGCATGAGCGTCGGCAACCACATCTCTGGACAGGGCAGAACCACTGGAGCAGGTAAACATATGCCTTTTTTCATGTGGAGTGTAGGAAATGGTGTACGATAATTTGGAGCTGGCGTCGTCAGAGGTTTTTTTTTTTTTTACGAAGATGTACTGAAAAGACTGGAGTATTTGTTGACGAATAAATGAAATGAAATGAAAGATTCATTCCAGACCTTGTGCAAACATTTGCTTTGCACCAGGATCCCAAGTATCATTTTTGCCATTCTTTAAACATCTTTTTGTTAATTTTGTGATACACATGTACAGTAATATGGAAAATAAAACCATATTCTACCATTAAAATCTGATTCAGCATTTTCGCTGGAGAACTGCTTGGAGCCTTCAAAATTCTGTGCTATGCAGGAGGCAAGCAAAACATACATGTACATGTAAACTTTCAAAGAGGGCAGTATTTTTTGTTTAACCACTTACTGCCGGGGGACCCAGTCTTGGGTTTGTTTTTTAACAACCGGACAAAAGAGATGGGCCTTGTAACAAAAGACCCTACTCAGACCAAAAGACTGAGCTGCAGGGAATTTCCAACATTTTTTCAGTTGTCAATAGCGGAGGTAATCCGTCATTGTTTTGAAAGATTATACCACTGTTTGTGGCATTCAGCGCGAGCGGATTACTACCAGGGACAAAAGCTTCCAGTGATGACAATACAATACCGCTGCATGCTAATCTGACCCGTATTGAAAAGCCGTTAACAGCGCACTGTGTTGGTTTCTGGAACAAAAGAAAAATGCATAACACCGCACAATCTGGGCTATTTTTAACTTCAGCAGGCCTTGCTGAACGTCTAGTAAACATGGATGGATGGTTGTAAACATTTAGTAAATGAAGTTATGAATTTTTAAAGAAGCTTTAAAACAGAAAAAAGTGAAAACTCACCCGGCCCAGCAGAATCAACATGAATAAATGGGCCCGGCACAAAGTGGTCAATATTGGCTCGGTTCTACACTTGTCAATGCTGAGGAATCCCCTGAAACCTTCCGGTAGCTTTAGGAGGGCCACAGAGGGTTGGGGACACTACGTCATGAAGCCATTCTGTGGCATTTGTTCACATGTTTTAGGCTTTTCTTTCTCATTTGTCCTTCCAGCGGTCGACATGGAGCGGGAGGTGGAGAGACTCCGGGAACAAAATCTGTGCAAGGTTTGCATGGACAACGACGTCAATGTCGTGCTCATGCCGTGTACGCACTTTGTGGTGTGCGATGTGTGCGCCAGGTCGCTTATGTCCTGCCCAATCTGCCGAGGGACCATCACAACCATCGTCAAAGTGTTCAAGTCCTGATTGGAGCGTGTCTATGTAGTTGTTGATGCAGGAGAAAAAACTACAGCTTGGTATTAAAGGGCCAGACTGTGTTTCCCTTGGTGAGTTCGTAAACCTGTATTGGATATGAACAGCAAAGAGCTGACCCCTGCGGGTTTCACAGAAAATTTATTTGAGAAAGTGAACGAGCATACTCCCTTTTGGATTTTTAGTCAGGAGAATATCTTAGACAGGGATCATCCGATCCAAAGTAAATGAACAGTTGTTGAGGGTTTTTCTTCTGACTTGTGCTTCGCTTTTGAAAACAAAAAGCCAGATTTAAATACTCTGTATATCCACGTATAGTGGTAAGAAGTGATTGTAATTAGAAGTGGTAGTAGTTATGATGTTGCAGGTGAGGCATTGGAAGTTATGAAGTGCACCTGTTTGCATGGAGATAGATTTGATCTTCATGCTAATTGTTTCATGGTGGCGTTTTGTTTTGTTTTGTTTTGTGTTGATGTGTTTATGCCACTTACTGATTGAAAAAGAAATCACCACTTCAGAGTTTTTGTTTGCCTTTTGATTAAAAAAACAGAGACAAACATAAAAAATGAGTAACAGAATTTATAACAGCATAGTAAGTAGTGACTACGTTTATACATGTAAGTAGTTAGTAGATGTACAATGTAGCCGTGCTGTGGAAGTACATGTAGTACATGTGACCCACTCTGACAAAAAGAGTCGCAAATCGCCAGAGCCACTTAGTAAAAGGTTCTTCAAAATAATTTTGCCGTGTAAATCAGTAGGAACCCACGGCATTTCTCGCCGAGTATCCACTTTCTGAGTGATAAATCCAAACAAAAAATATCAATCTGCTCTTTCCAGTACAAATGAAAACTTAAGAAGTGGCACTGGCTACTTATGACTTATTTTCACAGAGCGGGTCACTTATGTAGATAGTTAGACTTGCCCATCACACTGATTGCTTTACATTGTTTTGCTTCTTGGTGACGTGCTAAAATAAAATGTACGTTGTAACTTGTTGTTGTGATGGGGTTTCAGTATCAGTGATGGATAGTGGACAGTGAAGTCAGGGTAGTACGTGACAGCGTAAGAAAGGTAGATAAAGGCACAAGGTTGTTGCAAGGGGAGATTGCACAGGGAAATAAAATCGACCCACCCCCTTTGAGGAGAAAAGATGGATTGGAAAGTTTCCTGAATTAACTGTGAAGCCTCAGTAACCAACAGTCTAAGAGTAGTTTTTGCCCTGAATGAAAAGTGGAAACAGAGCCAAGACTTTGTTCACTATGATTTATTCGGCTAACTAATAAAACCCAGGCCCCACGAGGTCGAACCCTCACGTCTTCTTGGGTTTTCCTTGTTCCTTTATGTACCCGTTAATCCTTGCGTCGCTTTCTTTCAGAATGCTAGCTAGCAAGTAACATACCTGCAAGACTGCAATCCTAAAAATTGGTGAGGATTATTAGCCAGGTTGTCTCGAGAGCACTTCAACCTGGGGGTTCTAGCTAGAAGGAAAAAAGTAAACTCTGGCTAAGTCACCGGAAATCCCAATTTTCTCTAATGCATCTCCATTAGATTTTTATTTCTAGGTTGGCTTAACAGTTTGTCACTTTGCTAAAGTTGGCGTGTTACTCTCGGTCTCATTTCCACAAAAAGAACACAACAAAATCCTTTGTGTTAGTCGGCATTGGAAAAAATCCCACATTGGCGGCAATTTCTGGGCTGTGGATGGCAAGAAGTGTCAGTGAAAAGTCACACACTCATGTCCATTTATTGGCACAGTCCATGATCGCTGCATCGATGCTTGTTAGGATACCTCCCATCGCATGCACTGATATCATGAACAGATCTCAGACCTTTCTCTGCCAGCACGTGTACATTTGAGGATAACACATGTACATGCCATGTAAAAACTGTATGGATTTTTCCTGCAAAAAAAATGTGTATATAATATGAGGGTATGTAGAGTAAAACTGGATAATTTCTACTTTACCGCAGCCCAATCATGAGACGAGTTAGATTGTGAGCGCAGTTTCATGGAAGCACTCACAAGACTCAAAGCATGTGTGGCACACGGGTTTCTACTGCCCAAAATAGCGAGAATGGAAAGGAATGGCCGAGAGCCAGTGACCCCAGCGACGACCCGGGAGTGCAGACATTCCAGACAAAGACACTCTGAAAACATGAAGTGATCAAAAACTTGTGAAATACTTCGCGAATGAGCTGGTTGACAGATCTAGATGCCCTTTTATGCGTAGGCATTTTCCGCTTTCACTGGTATTTTGACAGTTCTAGTACACGTAGGCCTATTTTCAGCAGTCCTGTGGAGCGTGATTTTTTGTTGGGCTGTCACCAGGTGAATTCAGCATTTACCGGTACATGTATGCAGGCACTCCATTCGCACTGCACTGATAGACCACTGTGCTTCACAAAATCTAACCCCAATGTCAAAACTTCGGAGCATTGCAAATCATGCTACATGTACATGTTTTCATTGTGTCTATGCCTTCCTCCATGCTCGGACAAGATATTTTGAGCACTGCAACCCTATCATTACACATGTTACATGTACGTTTACATACACATATGCATAGGTCATCATTTCATGTACAGTAAGTCAGCAAAATGACAACTTACAGTAGAAGCCGGCCTTCGTGTAAGTTGTCACAAATTTTGGGGTCCCGAGGGTGCTGACTTAGCCGGAGTTTACTTTACAACAGGAGCTTCTGTGGAAGTTCTGAACTAGCTTAGCGAAGTCAAATTGGGCTTAGCCCAAACAGATTATCGGATCACTTATGTCACGTGTTGAGACCAGTTGTATCTGGTTGTCACCTAGAATTTGCTTAACAGCTGTATTTTTAGCCAAGCAGTTAAGTGGAACTGGACCTATGGTTTTCCTGATGCTACTATAACAGAGAATAGTGTTCAGTATCCATTGCTCTCTGTGAATATAAACTTGTTCTTGTTTTAGGATTACCTGTAATGCAAAAAACTGTGGAAGCCAAACTGCAAAGAATCTGGCTTGTAATACACATCTGCATCTGTCTTTTTTACCTCAAAAGTACAAATTCTCTCCTAAAGAGCTGAATAGAAGTTTGAAAAAGAGTCGTTAACCCTAATAACTTGCCAGCCTTTTGTTAAAAGCCACTTACAAAACTTGGTCCACAGTATGCCCGGGAGTACTCTCCTGCTATTGACATGGCACACCAACTCTCCTGGAGCCCATTTACATATGTCCATATGTTTATGCAAGGCTGATCAGTGATGCAATGGTAATGGTGGATGTAGGGCGTTGAAAGTAACGGGATGCTGTCAAACATACGTCTAGAGAACCTTGCAAATTTTACGTATTCGTTGATTGTATAAAGAGCAGCACCCTGCCGCATAACCTACGCAGAAGAATGCCACTTTGCCATGCACTCACTTATCGTGGCCAGTAGAAACCAGACAAAGTACCCAAGTCAGATTGTGCATGGCACATGTATGTTTGTTATACACAATTTTTATATTTTTTTCTAATAATTATATATATTCATTTATTACAAGGCGGCTAGCAAATAAGTAAGTTTCAGGGGGGGTTAATGTCACTAAGTTTGGCAGGAATTGCGAAGGCAAGAGACAACTTTACTGATTTTTTTTGGGGGGGTCATGTTTCCATAAAGCCTTTGAGGAGGGGAGGGCAATAAAAGAAAGTGTCATGAGGTAAAACACGTTCAGACATTTAAATGATTTTATCACAGGTAAAAATGTCTACTCAGATATAAAGGATATTACAAACTTGCTTCACAAATTATTTCAAGAAGCTTCAAGACGCGTTATTTGCAAGCTATAATTAAGTTAGGTAGCTTAAAACCAGTATCCTCAGAGCCAGGCAACCAGTCACCCCCCTGAAGACGAACAGAGCATACCGTTCGGAACGTCGAGTGTCTACCATTGGTTCTCCTAAGAACCACACACTCGTAAAAGAGATGTTTTCTTGTACATGGTGCAACCGCAAGCCTACCTAACTTCCACCATGCATAGCTTCAGACCTTATCTGCAAGCTATAATGTTGGGCCTGCATCAGATGTGTTTGTTATATATGCTAAATGGTTTTGTCACTTTAGAAAGGCTTACATTTCTATACATGTATATTAAATACCTGAATAGTCATGTACTAGTCTTTAGGTTGAGTTCATTGTGCATGTACCCATGTTCTCATTTACTTTTAGTTATTAGTCAAAGGTCTGCAGATATAATAATGGTAATCATATCAACTTGCAAAGCACCTTGTATGGATGGATATATTCATATTCCTGCTCATTGACCCACTCTGCTTAACAGCTATGGTTAATTGGAAGAAATTGGCCACCTGTAGTAATCTAGGACTAGATGAAGCAAGTAGTTTTGTGCAATCAAGGAGCAAGTAATTTTTGCCTGAGTACTGGGACAGTCCCCATATTTGGTAAGAAATGTGCCTGCTGTGCACCCAGTTTTACAAGCAAACTTCTGTGCAATATAACTTTGAAAACACAACAACTGTTAAATAACAGCCATCTGTTGATAATGAAACAAGCCTGAGGGTAAACCTCAGACTTGTTTCATGGCTGTTATTTGACAATTGTTGTGTTTTCAAAGTTATATTGCAGAGAAGTTTGCTGAATGCTCTGAAATTAAAAAGAAAATACCTCAGGTTTATTTCAAATTTTACAAAATGACAGAACGGGAACTTCGGTTATTATTGGCTTTATAAATACTGACCATGTAGCAATAGGGACACGCTGCCATGATGCTAGTGTCTTTTATATTGCAAAGACATGGCCTGACGACAATCATTTGTTCCAGTTGCCAATGTTTAATGTTTACACATGATATGTATTCAAGAAGTATACCTGAAACTGGATTTAGGGGTGGAAACTTACCTTCCCAGTTGTGTATCTTCGGTTCTTAACTGGTTATTTGCCAAGATGTTTCAGTGTCTCTGCAGTGCAGGAATTTACAAAGGAGTGACATGACCGTAGCTATATGCAAGTACATTATGAAACTCTATGTACTAATGTCTTTGCCATTTCTGTAAATAGTGTGGTGGTTTTGTGTTCTACCAAGTCTATTCCCCTACGGTGTGTGTAAATCATATTGATATTGGAAGACTGATGGCATTTGAATGTGATGAATGCATATTTGTTCTATCATTTCTATTTTTTCGGCATCTATATACAAAGGAGAACTGAATTGCAGTGAGCTACTATACTCGTACAAGTAGAGAAGCTTTAATAATCCATGAATAGTGTGATGGTTTTTGTTTTAAATATTTCATCATAACAATTGTAGACAGCTTTATGCACAGTTACTGCTCATTAAGAATGACAAATGTATTTTTGTACAATCAATCACCTGTGTTCTATGGAAATCACACATGTGTATGTTCTTTTTACCTATTTTATGAGGTTAGATTTACTTTATGGTCAGTTATATGACAAGAGTTACTGTGACTCCTACAGTAGGCCTAGTTTATTCAATTTTACCCAATGATATTCCATGTGGTTCCACTTGAAGCTCGGTAAGCAACTAAAATACAGTCGAACCTCGTTAATAAGAGAGCATTGTCAGTACAAGGTCCTGCTTATAAACAAGGACTTTTTTAGGCCTAAATCCTTTGCTTTTCAATGTTTTTAGTCCTAATATCAGGTTCCTGTCATAACAGGAATTTGCCAAGTCCGAAGGACCTCTTATTAATAGTGTTCGACTGTACATATTGTACATAATGTACTCTGGCATACATGTGGGCAGGTTATTTGCTCAACCATTTATATTTTAAAAGCTGAATGCAATCGTAACATTCTGTGTAAATATTTTCAATGGCATGACATCGTAATGACCACATACCACTATGACTCAATATGTAAGAAACGTACACTATATTTCTCTCAAAATTAGTGCAATATATGTATGTACATGAGCGTGCGGATGCTGTGAATTGTTCAAATGTGAAGCAGTAATAAGGTTGAAGCTCATGCATGTAAACGTTGCTTACAAATGCGCATGTAGTGTGTATTGTGACCTTTCTGGGACTTGCGAGTGAAGACAGCCTTTCCCTGAAGTACGCCTAAATTCACCATCAGTATTGATCAATCTGTCGATGGGACAAACCTATTGTGATTTAAACTGGTTCCCTATCTCTGACCGCCATGGAATTATAATCGTGTAACACAACAGAAATGTCAGGCTCTGACTAAAAACAAGGTCCGAGAAAAGCCTAAATGTAGTCAAGACTTTAAATCTATATTCAAAATAAAATCCCTAAAAAATCAGACTTTTGCCCGGAAACCAGGATCCCTCAACAAAATGTGGCAATTTTAATTTGCCCTGGCTTGAGCATGTGCAATAATGTCCATGCTGAAATTTTCATGTACTTTCTCATGCAAATGACATGTGGCCTGAATGCATACATTTGTGTACTCACTACACAGTATTTTGCTATGATAATTTCAAATCTGGATCGGAAATTTTCCAGTGTCAGATCAGAACTCAGTGTCGGTCCTTGCCTATCCTCAATAGGAACACTGACAGTCCAGAATTTGACAGAGCAGCTGAAGGTTGCCAGTGTTAACTGGCAACTGCCAAGACTTTGTTCTGCCTTATGAGCTAAATCTTATAATCTAAACTGACAAGAGACACAAGACAATGTAAAAGCATACGTGATCCACCACCTGTCAGTTCAATTGACCTGCCTCCAAAGATATGGGTGGTCTCAGATCTAGTCGAGATAGAATGGTGCCACATCAGGGAAATCCTACCTCCATCGTCATTCCAGCTTGTGCCCTGATACATGTAGTTCATACGGAACTGTTCATTGTGAATGAATTGTGTCGCTTTGTCTGTACTCAGCTTTGTACACAGGCAATGCTATCAGACAGCCTCATTCCCAGGGCTGTAAATGGCTAAATGGTAACAGAAATAAGCCGGATTTTAAAAGTTGGAGTTCATTAAGTCGTTGCTATCCAAGCACTACATGCAGTCACATACGCTATATAGATTCGTGCCGTTCATGCATAGAGGTTAAATCAGTGTTTAACCAGAAAAACTGTAGTGGACTTATAGTTGGATTAACAGCTGAAGTGGATTTAATCATCACCATTAAAGAGAAGTAGGCTTCAGAATCAAGTACTGTGACATTGTTTACTTAATTGAAACTAGTTTGATAATGTACGTTGTGCCTATTCTAGTCATAAGGTGCTTCTGAGGACTTTGTCACGCACGAGTAAAAAACTAAATCATTTGACAAAGCCAACAGGTACTTTTATTTGTGAATTTGATCCACAAAGTCTCAATTGATGAACCGAGTAGGTTGAGTCACATAATAAACTTTTTTACTGAGAAGTGACCGAACATATGAACCCTTCGGAAGAACAAAGCATGTTTTACAGTTCACAGGCCTAAACACGGTTCCTCAGAAAACTACACTTATACAAAAATGTGCTCAACCACTTGTTTTGATTACCTAGAATAAGCCATTTGTGAGTTAAATTTGAATAAAATTGAGTATCCTGATTGTACATAAATGCAACAATTTGAATTCCCCAGACAAAAGACACTGTTGTTAGACCTTGTGATTTGGGGCAAGCTTTTGCATCTCTGGAATGGATTGGTTCCTTTGTGCCCTTCTTATCCATTGAAAACGGTGTATTGTTGCAAGGCGTCTCTTATGTAACTACGCAAAAGCTTGCCCCAGATCACGAGATATAGCAACAGTGTTTTAAGTATGGAGAATATAAATTGTTACGTTAAATATGAATTTAAAGAACTTGGTGAACCAGATCTTAATTCAAATTTAACTCGCAAAAGGCTTATTAGTTATAGCCCTGTGTGAGAAGTAAATCGATTTACTGCAAGAAGTATGACTCTAGAATTGACGTCAGGAAACAGTCAGAAGGTGCATAATAACATCTGTAGGTTGGCACACCTCGTGTGTACCTGGCTCACATGCTTATGGAACACGGCAGGCAAGGCCAATGATCAGTGCAGTGTGAGGTCATCTGTGCCAGTCTCTTCCCAAGACTGGATTTGGGGATAATCCACTGGCACTTGCACAGATACACTTGCATGGTAAGAGCAAGTAAGCTGCACTGGCAGTAGAGGGCGCTATAAAGAAGTTGAACCAAATTCAATCGTGACAAGAAGTTTTCTACGTCAGGAATGCCTCTGAACACCAGCACAGGACAAAATTTTTCCTTTCTACCTGCCACTTGGTTTTTAGTATCTGAAACTTGATAGAGTGTAATTTTTCAAAAGGGCCAACACATATTGTCTTATTACCACTGGAGTCCCTGCGAAATTACACACTACATGTACAGAAAGAACAGAAAGAGACAAACTTGACAGAAAACTAACTGGGGGGGCCTTATTGTCGGGCATTGTACATCAGTTGCCTTTAAGTTTACCTACAACACCTTGAAATACGCTTTACAAATGCAATTTTGTAAACAAAGAACTGAATTTGACCCTTTTTGTTTCGTTACTTTTTGCTCTGAAAATTCCAAATTGAAAATGCACAGTCAAATATTTGAAAATTGATCGATATCTGAATATTTGGCAGAGCCTTAGAACATGGCACTGAAGACTACGAGAGCGCCATTACATAAAACAGAGAAGCTTTTCAAGCAGACATTCGACAACTTAGGTTTTAGCTATTTTGACGGCCATTACAGGCTACCAGCCACATCCAGCTGCACAAGTCCATGATTCCTTGGGGACCGACAGATGCCCACCACTACCGGCTACTCAGTCACAATGACACCATCAATCAAAATGGTTACCTCCAATGAAAGTGTCCCATTTCTTGCAAACAGTCATTTTAAATGTGTTCGGTGATTTGTCCTTTTACAATCAAATTGTGCATGATTTCATAAGCTTACAGAGAAACAGGGAAAACGGGCAACTTACAGAGCATTTCCTATGGCTGCGTAGCACGCGATACACCCATGAAGCGAATCCTTGTTAAGGGCGGCAAGTCGTCTCTGACACTGTAAGACTGCACCAGCTGTCCCGTGAGACCACTTGCATGTGTGATTTTTCTGGTAGCTGACAAAATACGCACACCTATGCCATGGCCATGAGGTTCACTGAGCGAAGTTGCCGTCGAATACATCAGAAGTACTCCTGAGTCCTCACTTGTATATATCACAGGTGCCTCAGTTGCGATTCCAGCCACGAGTTACTCACCGAAGGGCAAGTTGGAGTCACTACTTCAGTTAACTGTTGTTTGACCAAAGGCGCTTTTCCATATGCCCGTCAACACTTGCGCCAAGCATTGCGTATCGGTCAAAATCACTTCCAGGTTAATTTTGACAGCCCAATGCAACGCACAAATGCATTATATTAATGGAGTCAATTTTTGTATCCGTGAAAGTGAGACGCACAAACGCATCGTGAGCGGAATGCACCCCAAAAACGTACATATGGAAAGGCGCCTTAACCCTGCCATGGGTATGGATGACTTGGACTATCTAGTTGACATTTGCAGCCACGCTCCAGGGGATGTTTGCACCACTGTTTATCAATAACTGATTCCTTTTATCAATACATGTGCTGAGGGAACCATTCACATGAAAATAATTGCATGAGATTTCAGTGACAATGTACACTGTGAGAATCGCAGCCAACGGTGAAAACTGAGTGACAGTGAGATTTTTTAAAAAGGCCAAGCTAGGGTCATTCAAGTGTAACCGAAGTTACTGACCTGCCCTTTTGCATTGTGAAAGAGCGATTGACAACTGGTTGAATTAAAGTTCATTTCCTAGTCATTGTCCACCTACTCAAGCACTTGGAAAACCACTGTTGATGACTACTGATAAATACTTACGAAGGACTCGCCTTCAACATAAGTCACCGAGTGTGCAGTGAGTACAGTGTGTCCTGATTCGATAATTCACAGGCTCCTGGAACTGACAGCAGAGCAGCCGATTTCAGTCCGTCTTCTCCCCGAGCGCGGCCAGCCTCTCTAGGAGGGGAGGGTGGGAGTAGTGCCAGGTGGAGTAGAGCCAGTCGGCCAGTGGGAAGCCCAGGTTGTCCTTGTGCAGCTTGATCAGGGCTGTGCGCAGCTCGGTGGCCCGGCGCAGGGACTTGGCGAAGGCATCTGCCTGGAACTCGAAGCGGCGGCAGAGCACCGTCATGCAGAAGGACAGCACCTGCAGAGAAATGGGCCACCAAGTCAGGCTCCAACTCCTCCCGCCCCAAACCAGTAGCGGAGGCTCTCTTTGGGTTGCTGTCAAAATTGCTGGCGATTACTTGGTGTAAAGTCAGAGTTCTTCAAGTTTAAGGCCTTTTGGAGACAGTTTTTAGGTGAACTCGGAAAGAATAACTACAGTCAGGACAGTCGGTCAGTCATCGATCAGCAAGTCAGTCGGTCAGGTACGGCTCGATGAAATTTCATTTTCTGCTACCGGCGCATCAAATTGTCCAAAAATTAGGCCTAGTTTTGGCGAATTTCCATTTATTTCTAACCCAGAAAAAATCCAACCAATTTCAATGCTCCAGATGGAGCCACAGAGGTGGAAAAAGTCACCATTTTCGAAAAAGGCTACAGGAAAAATGGGGGTGAAAACTAACTGAAAGTATGGCTTTAAGAGAGAGTTTTGGACAAACCTCGTTGTATGGCGAGAACACAAACTGGAATATGATGACGAGACCTATGAGGGTGGGCTGGGTGCCGTAGAAACCAAATGCCTCAAAGAGCTCCTTCCTCTCGATGAGGAGGGCAAAAAGAAACAGACACAGGAACAAATTCACCTGCAGAGGCATGGGGAAAAAAAATTATCGTTGTATAAATAGAACAGGATAAAAGTGGTGTAGAGGAGAGGGTCTGCCTAACTTTGTAAATTTCTTATTCTAGTGGTTTAATCTTCCGAGTTTGGCAAAATGGTAGAGGGGCATCAACTTTGTAGGTTTTCTTCCTAGGAATGTTCTTTCTACTCAACAGGTTCGCTCGAGTTCATCACCATCCTTATGGGGTGCCGGGACTAGCTAATCCCTTTCACTACATTTTGCAAAGGACATGCCCGACTCGCAAAGCATTGTGGGTTGTTTGCTACCTTTTTACCAGTCTGGGGGCTTTCGGCGCACACTTGTCACTTGTACATGGGAGAGTTGGTCCATGTTAAGGTTCAAACAAATTATATCCAATGAAGTGGGAAAATTACCCATCATGCAGCCTGAAGAAATAAGACCTGCTCAGTAAGGATGAAAGGTGCCAGTTGAGCAAACCTAGCTGGTAACATGCCAGCTGGGCCAATTTCATAGAGCTGCTTAAGCACAAAAAATCCTTGCTTCAAAAAAAAAGTTTACCAGCTCAAAATCTATGTGATTGTCATACTAACCAAACAACAGGTGAATACTGTTCCAAAACAACATACATCACGTGGAGTTTTGGCTGGTAACCTGATTTGTCAAGCAAGGTTTTCTCACGCTTAAGCAAATTTTGTGCTTAAGCAGCTCCAGGAAATTGGCCCCTGCAGAAAGAAAGACTGTCAGGATTACCATTGTAAATTGAAAGACATGCTACGCAGACATTGTTGTTTCTGTATGGGGACGAAAGATAATGTAAAAACATGCACAAAGTCTAACTTGAAATTTATGGATTCTGTTGAAATGCGTCAGAAACTCTTTAAACTGATCTGGTTGTTCGTTTAAACGTTTGCCGTGGCCCTGACCATTACCTGACTGATGACAAGGTTCTTAAGGTTGTGGCTGAGTTTCCAGTGGCCCAGCTCGTGGGCGAGAACTGCCAAGACTTCTTCATCATTGCATCCAGTCTTCTTCTTCTCGTTCTTCTCCTCGTCCTCCTTAGCCGGCTCGGTGGAGGCTGGGTCCTCCTTTGGTCCGGTCTCCTCTCCTTTGTCTGGTTCCGGACTCTCGTCCGGGGGCGTGGTGGGTTCGCTTTGCTCTTTAGGTTTTTCCTGACGAAGTGAAACGGAATCGGTCTGGTTGGTGGAGTACCGGCTGCCAAGCTGGTGCCCGGGCTAGGACAATTTTAATTTTGACCGCAACTTATCCTGGCATGAAGCTCAACTTGTGCGACACGAGTCAGTTCGGTATTTCAATTGTGTTTGTACACTCGTCAAGATTTAGTATTTCTCCATTTCAGGATGAACTATTTGTCACAAGTGTTTAAAAATGAAAGCAAGCACCAAACAAATTCACCCGCCCTACCTCTTTTTTCCCCACTGGCGTGTAATCTTCCAGCAGGGTGTCGAACAGCACGATGCGTTTGTTCTTGAAGAAGCCGTAAAAGTAGGCATTGCTGTGAGAAGATCTCTTGGAACCTGCAGAGGAATTGACAACACAACATTTCATACAGTACCTAAGTGAACACGTCGCACGCAGGAAAAACATTGTGCGTAAAAGTACACCGATGTGAGGAACAGCACTTGAACCAACACATGCACATACTCCATTATTTATTTTAAAAATGGTTATAGATTTGTCTTTTGGATGTGATGTTTCTGTTGTTACAGACACTAAACTAATGCAAACCGTTGCTGTTGTTAAAGAATTCACAGGCATGCTGGCTGTAATGCAACACGTGAGTGGGTTGGATTACATTTTGTGCACATTCAGTCGAAAATCAACCCGGCGCACGGCACATTTACTGGTTTTGTGTTTACATCAAAGGTCATCACGGCATTTCTCATGGTTCTGCTCTTCCCTATGCAGTGGTTACTGGTCCAACTGCTGCATCTGCTGCTGGCTAGAAATGGCTGAGAAACAACGCATCACCCACCTTCGACTACGTAGAGTTTGTAGAGTGGGAAGGCGATGCTCCGGGCTAGCTCCTCAATCTTGGTCCTCAGCTCACCCTCAGGCAGCGGGGTGAACGTATCAAAGAGCGGGGCGATATAGTCAGCGTAGATGGTAATCATGATCTGCGCATGTAACAAAAGCAATCCCCTTGACATGAGCTACTTAAGCTCATGACCTGTTCATCCTTCTTATGTCCCTAGGCAAGATGCTTTACTGTAATTGTGGCAAGTTTTAAGACTAGTAGACCCCAGCGAGCTCAGCGATTGAACAGGAAGACGTCTAAGCAGGAGGCTGTGGGTTCGAGTCCCACCCAAGCACACTTGTTAAATTTTTCATAACCCTCTTGACCACACAGAGTGCATAGGGCTTATAAATATATACGTTAACCCTAACTGCCGAGGCCCTTTTTGCTAGGATACACCCTCAATCCTTCAAAATCCTCCAATAGCCACCATGAAAAAATTGGATACAGCCTCAGTCCTCGGACCTCAGTGAATATGTTCTGTGGAGGGTGTCAAATGCCTCAGTCTTCCAAATTCCTCCGGCAATTCCTCTCATTATGTTGAGGCAGCGTAAACGGTATCCTGGAACAGTATGGAGGATGTCACATATCATGTAGGCATGAATTTATGCATGGCTGAAGGTGAACAACGCAAGGTTTAACCCACAACCTTGAGACAATGCATCCTTCGCAATCAGCAATGCAATTTTCCCATGTAGCCTCAATCCTCCAAAAATCCCCCAAAACCGCCCCAAGGATTTTGAAGGATTGATGATGGTTAGGGTTAATGAAGGACAAACGTCCACTATAACAATCAACATTTCCACAAAGCAAAATTTACATCATGTGAGCTCTAATAAAAAATGCACAGCGGAACAGGGTTGTTGGCAGTTTCCTGGAATGACCCACCAAGGAAACAACAAACGCAAACAGCCAGGCGTAGATGAAGAAGTACTGGCCGCCCATCTGTATGATGTACAGCAGACCAGCCGCGATGGGAGCCATCAGGGCTTGCGTCACCAAGAACATCTTGATCTGATCCTTGATGAAGAACCCTGCTGTCTGTCGCACACAAACCGGAAAAATGACGACATGATTTACTTCTTTCTGCTGAATCAGTTGCAATTTAAAAATCAGAAATTCCAACTCTATGTATGAGAGGGAAAAGGTATCAGGGTAAGTCCAGAAATTAGGGGTCTATTTTTTTATTGTCCCTGTCACATCTGACATATGATTTTGTAAATTCAGAACACATTTTCTAATTTCCGAGATTGATGAATCAATCCAAATTACCTGCCAAAGTAATGGAGAAACGATGATAGGTGGGGGGGGGAGATTGGAAGGAATACGTAAGCACATGTTTGGCTGATGCAAATGGAAAGCTCAGAGGCATTAATTGTGAAGTTCTCAGAGAGAAAATGTCAGCCAGGTTTAGGTTGGCTGTACCTGTTTGTTGAAGCCATGTTTCTCCTCCAAGACAAAGGTGCTGTAGATGGTCCACGGCAGGCCAACAACGGTGCTGTAAGCCGACACCAGCAGGAGAAACATCAGCGAATGAATGATCTACAAAAGAAAAGAGGCATCAATTGTTAGGTTACATCTCTGTCTTCTTTATTTTCCTCACTTGAAGATCTCGCATTCATTCTGAACGACAAGAGTCTCAGTCCGTGGCTCCTAAAACGTGCGCTGACTCCAGGCATCACTGTATTGGTTGAACTTTTACAAAGGTTCTTCCTGAATCTTTCCAAATCCACCACACTGCAGGAATCCATAGGCACAATCATTGTGCTTCAACTCTGAAGGGTCATCTTTCCCTGTGTAAAGGCACAGTATCCAGATTCTACCCCCCTAAGTCTAACCTCCTAAGCCTTTGGCAAATTTTGAAGGATTAAGGAAGAGTACAGTTCACCTGTTCCACTAAGGTCGGGAACAAGAACCACATTTTGGGGGGAGGGGCCAAGCTTACTTTTTATGGGAGGGGGAATCTAGAAATTTTTCATGTAACCTTTTATGGTCTTTCTGAGGAGACTACATTTTGAGATTATTTACATGTTTTTGAAGGAAATGGAGTGAAATAGATCAAACCATTTACACCTCCTTTTTGGATTCAACTCACCTCATTTTCTGGGCCATAGCCAAAGTAGGCTATGGCTTGGCCGGCTCGTCCCCACAAGTATGGAATGCCACCAAGGAGAAGAATGGCCTTATAAAAGAAAACAAGAAAAAAAAGAAAGATTTGTACTCCTCTATTTGTCTATTTCTATTCAGGGGCATGCTTAAAATGTGTTGTTTAGTCGAGGAAATAAGATCATTTTTTGCGTTGCTCTATTTTTCTGTTTTCTCTGCGAAGGAAACTGATACCGAAGCACGATTTTTTTTAATGCTGACTTACACAAAGGAATTTTTGTGGTTCTGTGGAAAAGGGACCGAGAAAACCATGCCGACTTATACAAAATGATGAATTACAAATGTAGACTTTGAAATGAAATTTTCAAAGGAAATGCATTACAGACGATCGGGACTTTTGTCAAACGGCCGACTTGGATGATATGACGGGTTTCGCGATGCCGACTTAGTCAGAGTGTACTGTACGATTGACTTATCAGCAAATCCTTCAACATGACCTAATCAAGCCTTATCATGAGCCACTATCAACCTACAGCTGCAGAAATGATAGATCCAACACAGCGCCAATCCGGCAATCTCACCCAAAGTGACCTTACCGAGGACTCTAGCTGAGAAAAGACACCCTGCCAGAAACCAAAGGAGCTCTTGTCCAGCTGGTAGAGACGTGACTTCTCAAAGGTCCCTTGATCAAGGATGTCGCGCAGCGGGTCTGGTACCTCGGCAGTGTTACGGTAGACTTGCCTCTGCCAGAGCCAAAGACAGAGGGAAGAAAGGGACCATCAGACGATGCATTCTCAGTCTAAATTGCAATCTGCCTCTCACGAATTCAAGATGCAGTTGTGATGGCTGTGACAGAAGCCTCTTTCCCAGTAATGTTTGATACCCTCTTTCTACACCTTTTCCACATTCCTTTTTCATACATGTACCGTACTTACTAGCACAAAACCCCCTAAATAGCAGTAAAACGCACCCAGTGAAATAGTGAAACAAAAATTGAAAACAAGCTTGACAAAGACACAAAGGCTGAGTTCGGGCGGCTTGTTCTCGTATGTTCACAAAAAGCTTGATTGTTGTTCTTGGGTTGGCCGCTCAAACGCGGGCACAGGGAACGTACAATTGGTTATCGCTGGAAGTTAGCGAAAAGCAACATGCAACATGGCAGCATCCATGTACACTATCTGAGAGTTAATGCTTGGATAACTGGGCTGAATTCTTTCTATTGAAAGTGTTGTCCCCAAATTAAGCATGTAAAGGGAATTATCCAAATCCAGGGAAAGTTCCTGAGTTGTGATCTGTGCCTCTACTCCCAGTTGGCAATGCCTTCATCAGGAAACATCACACCATCGTGACCATGCACATGATGCAGGAATGTTCTTAATATTCCTCCATGATCACACCAACTTACATATACATGAATTTATTCATTCGTCTGATCATGCTAATCTTATTCAGTTCTAATCTAATTCAACTTAAGTTTAACATGTTTACACAAACAGAGAAGAATTAAGCCTACGGACGACATGTACAGGCCTAGCAATATACAGTACATGTGTAAATCATACATTACCTGTACAGATCAATAATCATCATCATCATCATTATGATCATCAATATGTTTTCTCACCTGTCGGTACGAGAGATAGGATTCCCACATGTACATCACCCAGAAAAAAATGAACACGAACTGAAATATTGTTTCAGGGGCAAGGAAAGGGCCTGCTTCGACTAATTTCTCCATTTCAAAACTAATTATGATCGCGACACCGATCACCCAGCCGATCGAAAACGTGCTTTACATAGAGGGCGACTTTGAACACTTTCCCTGGTAGGACACTTTACCAACACATGTTCCGAATGACAAGGACACCAGTGTAAAAAAAATGGCAGCCCCCATGCGTCGTCATCTGGAGACAGTTAAGTGATTATGACGGTGTAATTATCTTCAGTATCCACATTACAATCACAAACTTAAGGGAGGCAGTAGATTTCAGTAGAGGCTGTTGATAACTGTTGTAAAACGTGAATTTGAAGAGCGAATTTCCGTTTATTAATTGATAATTGACATGGCAAGTAAGCAGAAACAACGGACGAAGGGAAATTTACGGGTAAGTAGGCCTAGGCCTTATAGTCAGGTTAGTACTACTACGAGACCCATAAACAGGGCCCGAGGAATGCTCCTCCGTCATATACTGGGCCCTGTCCATATTCATACTTACTAGGAATTGCTTTCGAAAAGTGTTATCCTGGATATCCTTGGGCATCCGCTTGTTTGCATGAGCTGATATTGCACCGGTGGCAGTAGGCTAGGCTATATAGTATATGTTCACTACTTAGGGGGTAAACCATGTAAACTATCCGCTAGGTTGCTAATTGCAGAAAACTTGCCTTTTCCTTATTTGGAGGTTAAAATGTTACCTTTTTTTGCCGTTTTCCATCTCCGGATGAATATTGGCCTGACTTGTACATTACACAGACTCCTTTGTATGTTTAAGTAATGGAAGCCTGTACGAGAGCCTGTCTAGTTTGCACCCAGACTTCAGCACTTACGAATTTCGTTCAGATCTGGATAGTTTACCCTGTAAGTAGTGAACATACCAGAGCAAATACGGCTCATACAAACAAGCGAATGTCCCAGGACATCCCAGATAACACTTTACTAAAGCATTCCCTATGAATCGGGACAATGCCCAGTATAAGACACAGGAGTATTCGTCAGGCCCTGTTTACATGTCTAGGGCCTTAGTAACATGAATAGTCAAATAGCACGTTAGTTGTCATGATTGTGGTGATGTTGGGCATAATCAATCAGTCGATGAGCTCTCCGCTATCGTCAATCTTAATAAAATCTCCCATTTAACTCTTTTTTTTAAATTTTGAAACAGTCATGACAGTCTTTCACAAACAACCTGACAACCATGACTCAGACACAGGAAAGCCATCATGTGTGTCATGGCCATGAATTTGTACAATGGTAGAAAGGCATTGTGTGAAGGAAAAAGGGGCAATGTGTGCTCTTTTTTCCTTCTCACACTGCAAAGTAACCCATATTAGCGATGTTATGCCCCAACTATAGCACACGTCCCAACCATAGTTGGGCCCGTCCCAACTAGAGTGCTACAGTTGGGCCAGCCCAACTACAGCACAGAGGCCCAGTGTGCATGATGTACTCAGCATGTGCCAAAGTCATATTGTTTACAAATGTCATGTCATCGGTCATAGGGCTACAGGAACAGATGAAGTGCTACATTTTAGATGAATTGTGTCAAGTGTGAGACACATTAACTAGGATAATGTTGAGACATTTGCCACAGGCACTGGTCAACAATAGTTGGGCCAGCCCAACTGCAGCACTACAGTTGGGCTGTAGCAACTATAATTGGGACTTATGTAATAGTTAGGGCATAACAGTGATAAGGCTTATGATGAAAGAGTTCATGTCTGGAGGCTGTTGTACATCCTGTGCACAGCCATGACAAGCATGTCAGAGCCTGAGCCTGATCTGAAAGAAGCATTTTTGGCAAGAATACCACACATGGACGCCTCTGATTTTTCTCATCAGTGACCATCTGAAAGGAATAAAATGTCCTTGAAAGTCAAATTGAGTGCTGACAATTTTGAGGTATCCACTTGATAAGCATTTAGGGGCTAGAGTATTTTAGACCAGTCCTATGGGGTTTGTGCACAGGATGTCAGGCGCCATCCATGTATGGAATTCTTTCCATATTTTCTAGGTGGAGGCCTTACTCAAAATTTTCCTTTGTAAATTTTGATTATTTTTTAAAGGACTTATTCATATCGTTCCTGATGGTCAACATTATCACAACAGGGAAAAATTAGTGATGTCCTTGTATGGACTTCTTGCCAAAAAGGTCATGAAGACAGTTGGCTGAATTTGAAACTGGGAACCTGAATGGCAGATCATGTGGTACAACAGGATTGAGCAATCACTCATGATATGCCACTATGGTTCACAAAATGGTCTTCCCACAAGTCTGCCCTTATCTTGGCCTTAAGACTGACGTGTCAAGGCACCAATGCCTCACTAAGTTGGATTGAAGTGTTTTCACCATTTTTGGCTCTCTACCCCTTCCCTCGACGTGCCCCCTCCCTAGCCATCCAGCAGCGGCCGCGCTGCAGAGCTTCTGGCCAGAGAAGGTGGGACCAGTCCGGGGGCATCTGGCTTCATTGGCTTCGGCGCAATGTCCGGGGACCTGGGCTACGTGCCTGCTGCCCAGTCGCTGAGTCTGGAGTCAGACCAGGACTCCTCGCTGGAGGCCGACTTCCGCATGGCGCTGAGGAAGCTGACAAAGAGAGATGTGGTTACCAAATTAAAGGTACTGATTGAAAATCTCATCATTCTGATTTAGGAAATGATCATTGATTACCACTTTGAAGTCAACCGCATGAAAATTTCATTGATCCATTGTCAGTGTTCAGAGGGTACAAACAACCCATATGCAGGTATGTAATTTCATTTCAGCTATGACCATGAACCCAGCAATGTTTCACTGGGCATTTCCAGTGACCCCCTTGTAATGAACAAAAGCATCTTGTTGGGTTTTGTGAAGAGTAGCTGTCACAAAGCAGTGGCACCAGGCCACTACAAATGACCGGTAACACTGTCACCACGGTCACCATATTTTCCTGTATGTATATTGCAGATTTTAAGCTTTCTTTTGGTGACCCTCTAAATGATCTCAAGTAAAAACACTAACAGTCTGAAGCTAGATTGTAGGCATGCATCACAGTGAGAAACGCAACGTTCAATTTGGTACCAAGTGCCCCTTTAGTCAAAAATTAGTCAAAAACCTGATTTTCTTTTGGAATGGGGAGTCCCACAGCTCTGTTTTTCCACATCAAAGAACGTGATCATTGGTCCACGTTTAGGTTTGGCCACGGTCTAACTTCACTTTGTTCCGCCCACTTGTTGCAGGCCATTCAGGAGTTTGGCGCCCTCTGCACCGAGAAGAATGTGGAGGCAGTGAAAGGCACCCTTCCCCACTGGCCGAGGATCTACAGTCGACTGGCAACCGTAGGTTTGCTGTTTCTTTCTCCAGAATCGTTTCCTTATGCAATAGGAATTTGTTGATGCCAAATAAGGCCACCTCTACTACTGTTGAAGACTTTGAAAGTTCTCCTGATGTGTGCTTCACAGCAGGAAGATCAAGGGTTTAAAACAGAGGCACTATCCTCAAGACTCTTGATGAAGTCCCCGCAGGAGAATCAAAGTCTCAGTCACGGTGTTGGTGATAGGAAGACTCTTTCAGACCATTTTATGTGCCCTCAGTTTACTTTTATTTCAGGGGTATTTGGATAAGATTTTTCCACATTTTTTAACCCATGAATTATTTAATTATCTCTTGATACTGTTCAAAACTTTTGAAAATTACAAATGTATGTAGTAGTCGCTCCTGCATGAAATGTAGTGGTAGCCATCTTTACGAGGCCCCCCAAAATGGAGCCACAGTGGTTGAAGTTGTCCATGCACCGTGATACCGGCACGCACTATCCAATCAATTTGTAGAGATCAGTGTATCAGACCCTTTTTTCAACCTCCTCGGGTCCCGACAGGACCACGACAAGCGCGTCAGGGAGGCCATGCAGCAGGCCTTCGAGCAGCTGGTCCTGCGTGTCCGTCGCAGCTTGGCCCCCCAGCTTCGCCCCCTGATGGGGACCTGGCTGCTGTCGCAGTGTGACACCTATGCTCCGGCCGCGCTCTCGGCGAGGGCAGCCTTCCAGAGCACCTTCCCCGCGGCCAAGCAAGGGGAGGCGGTGGCCTTCTGCAAGATGGAAGTGCTCAGGGTGAGTAGCTGAGCCGTGTCCGAATGACTTGGCTTGAGCAGGGCAATAGCAAACACGTTCATGGGGAGTGGCTGTAGCCTCTAGTGGTTTCCATGGACACACACGTCATTCCTAACCAAACCATCCATCTTAAATAATTGAGCGCGGCTTCAACGCCAAAAAGAAAAAAAACCATAAATATCCGTTGTTTCCAGTAGTTTTAAAGTCTATGTCTAAGGTGATGTAGCAATCCTGATGTTCACTAAGTAAAATATTTAAGTATGTTCGAAGTAAAATATTTACTTTATAATTCACAGAAGTAAAGATTGAACTGTCTATGTATTTTAATACAGTAGTGATACTCCACAGCAAATAAACTACCCAAATGTGAATGCAAATATCCATATTGTGCTATAATTTCTACTTGTTAGTGTAGCTGCTTGGTTGCTAGTATGATACTGTAATACGGTTATCCAGATATTACTTTGTAGTTCACGTAAGTGGGAATTGAATCTGCTATCTCTCTCAGATCCTATCAGCTGAGCTACGGTGTATCAAGTTGTATTCTTTTGTGGCAGTAATCAGACGCTTTGAAATCTATGCAGGTTCATGTTAAAATTTTCAGAGCCATTACTTGAATACTCATTAATGGGGACAAATCCATGCTTTTGTTTCAGTATCTTGAAGACAACCTCTTCAAAGAGACGGCAGCCTCACTGAGTGACCCCAGGTAAGTAGTGCCAAGCCTTCAGTCGTTTACAGGTTGCTGTGGCTTACACCACTAGCCTTGTTTTGGCCTTGTTTGAGACATCAGAATTTCTACGGTATTCTTGCAACCACTTGTGTCATCTTCCAAGTGTCTTGAATTTTGTGGCCTGGTGGTTTGTTATTGGACTCATGATATTAATATAACATATTGCGCACATGTCCTTGTCCCCAAGCGAGATATTTTACTGTAATTGAGGTCACATTTCCCTCCAGGTAATCATGCCATATCATCATGCGCAATCATGCTCAAAGAAATCACATCATCCCTTCCAATAAAGTAGAGGTCCACAGGGACTCTGCATTGGGTGCTGAATGTGAGGGAAGCATTTTCACAGCTGTAAGTCTGATCAAGGTCTTCACTGCTGACAAGATGGGGGCCACGTTTGTTCTAAGGTCCAAACAAGGAGAAACGCACCTGCACTAGTTTGTCCCCAGAGTCCATGCCTGAAGACCAAAAAGTAGATTTCTGGAGCATTTTATCACAGGTCCTACACCCCTGAGGAACAAGAGGAGAAATATCTTCGCATTCTGACCTCCTCGCTGCTGGCCCTTGGTGAGTTTGTGACAGTGCTGCCGGAGAAGGAGATTTCCTCCGTTCAGGACATCCTCGCATCCATCTTGGCCGAGGGCAAGCTCTGGAAACTTGCCAAGAGCAAATCACCACAGGTAGGGAAAACAGAGGCAGTCAGTTTTCTCTTTATCTTTTTGTTTATTTTCCCCAGTTCAGCTTTTTGAACGAAGAAATTGCTTCATGAAATTTTACTTGTTACCCGATTTGCCCACCCGAGTTTCATGTTGTTTTCTTTGAGCAAATCCAAGTAAGGACCTCGTTTACTTGTGGTTGATTCTTGAGGTCCATGGGCCTTGTGTCTGGAAAGTAACATTAAAATGCGACTGTCGCTAGTCCAGCTGCATGGTCAAATGTCATCATGACACTCATGATCCTGGTTCCTGCTATTCTGTGTCATATGCACAGCTATTGATAACCAGCCTTACCTTCAGGCAAACTTGAATTCTTAATTCTGATTGGTCAATCCATGGCAACAAACAGCGTGATATGTAGCTGTATTGCACAGTTCATATCAAACCCAGCGCACCGATTTAACTCAACGCATTGCACTGTTTTTACACGAAAAGCAAAACGCACACCTGCAAAATTACTTTAAATTCAAAGGTGGTCCCTTTGCCCGCATAGGCCTCAATAACATCTTTAATGCGCGTCAAGTTTGCTTGAAGATAAATCTGTTATCACCCTTCCACTCGTGAATAATGTAGTGCTGACACAGTTTTTGTTAAATTTGGTATGAATGGGTAGTTTCCATTTCTCTGAAAGGAACAGGAGTTGTGAGATGCTGCTTTATGCTAATATTTGTCCCGTGTACTCAATCCAGCTGCGGAGTGCCATGTACTCTCTCCAGGGCAGCCTGATCAAGAGTGTGCCCTCTATTGCTGAGGCCCAGCTAGCCTGTATATCCACCACCCTGCTAGGGGGCCTTGATGAATCGGACCCCTTAGCTGTGCAAGCACTGTGGGAATCAGTGCTCTTGCTTATGTCTACGTTCCCTGTAAGTCAAGAGACATTCAGCAGTTTTTGACCGCTGATATATGGAATACGGAAATTTTGAAACCAGCCAGGTGCATGGCACCTGAGTATAGGATCATAGGAAACCGTGCATTCTCATCCGGGGGAGGGTGAAAAAAACCATTTTTCACATCATAAAACTCATGAATTGTTGATGGATTGTATCAGTACTCAACAGTATTCAACAACATCGCATGCATGAGATTGACTTTATTTCATTGATACTGGTTAACAGTTATCACTGTTGATGTGGAATATGGTATTTTTATACCCAACGTGGCTTTGCCGTGGCCGCCGTGCATCCCTGAGGCTGAAATACTATGTGACTATGAGCATTAAAAATAGTATTTAAAGTTAACATCAACATCAAATTTTTAAGTACACCTTTCTTGAAGAATCTTCACATTTGTCAAGATCCAAAGTCTCCTTCTTCGTGGCTCACTTTTCTAAACCACTTTTTTAATGCATCGCACTCCAGAATTGCTGGGAGCATGTGAACGTTCGCAAGGCCATCCTCCCAAAGCTCTGGGCCATGCTGAGAGCAGGAGGCAATGGTAGCGCCACGGTCATATACCCTCATCTGCTACCCTTGCTCAGTCACATTCCGCCCGATGTCATGGGGTCAGGGATAGGGTTCTATCTGGAGTTCTTCGGCAATATCAAAGAAGGGTGAGTGTTAAGACACTATATGTATCATAATTGTGATATACGCATGATATATTGGATATCTTATATAAGATATATATGTGAAATACACATATATGATATAATATATTTGATATGTAATGTGATATAGGTATGTGAAATATGATATTATATATGATTTATGTAGCATTTTATTGATCCATGAACTGTATGGCAGTTATAACCAGGCCTATGAACACACAAATTAAGTTTTTGAAAATACGGTGCCTTGTTCAAGTTACATTTCTTAGTTTATCCATTTCAGACTGACTTGCAGCTCAGCCAGGCAGAGCACCAGTGAATATGGAGCCATCATTAAGTCCTATATGGAATGTCTGCGGTACTCAATCTCTCAAACAGTTACCAGTGATGGAGCAGAGGATATTCAGAGTCTTCAAGCCTACCTCATTCAGGAAGAGGTAAACTTTACATTACTTTGGTTTCATTATTTAATATAAGTGCGGTATGTTTTGCCGTCTCTTTACTTGAGAATTGTTTTTTGAGGTGGTGTAGGATTTGTCAGGCAAACAGAATCATGAAGAACTTTCCTCGTCAACTTTGAACTTGATCTGGGTCTCGATCCGTGATTCACCCCATTCTTTAGGTGGGTTCTGGTGTCCGTGAACCAACTACGGGTTGCTGATCGAAATTCAGATCCCTGTGAAACAAACAGGCCCTTTGTCGAGCATACAAATATTGCCTGGAGTGATGAAGTAAAATTTGTCTTTCAAGCTGAGCATTCTATTTTCCTGAGGCGAAGCCGAGGTATACTAGGATGTTCCATGTTTTACAACGCCTCTCCCACAGATTCTCATTCATGTAAGCGATATATGCTTAATTTGATCTAAATATTTATGAAAGGTACATCTGAATAAGAAATAAGTTGAACATTTACCAGCCTTTTCCAAACTACCACAAAATGTCTGAACGTGGCCGTATAGAGCTTTGGAATATACATGATGCACAGCCCGCAATGCAGGCATCAGTATGCACAGTGCTGAAGGTCATGGTTGCTATGCGTATACTTCCTTCAGCTGTGAAAAACAAGAGAGCAGAAATAGTGGATGCTGTGTGACTGGCTCTCGGCAAGGTACAGAATTTGTGGGAGAGGTGTTACAATAACAAAATTGGGTTTTTACGGGAAGACATAGACTCGACGTGCACAAACGCCATACAGCACCCCTTCAAATAATTGAGCTGCAGCCCTCCCCAATCCTGAACATTTGTTCAAAGATTTTATAGGATTTTGCAGGATTGAGGAAGGTATAGACCACACACCGTGACAGCCACACACACAAAGAATGTGCCAGCTTGACAAATTGTTGAGAATTCAAGGAGTTTTCTAGCAAGAATGCTCTGAGAGTTGGGGTTAAAGTTCTCTTCAGATATGCAGTCCCGTCTTTTGTGGGTCCATCAAGAAGAGTTTCAAAGTATCAGATTTGGGGGAAAGTATGATTGGTGCAGAAGGAACTTGACAGTCTATGGGCCAAACCAACAAACTACAGTCAGGGTTAGCATTACAGACTTTGTCTGATTGGTTTTACAGTTGATGCCTGTCCTCAGACAGTCAATAACTGACGATGACAGTCAGCTAGCGACCACCTCCCTCTATCTCCATACCTCGAAGCTATTATCCCACCTGTGCAAGCAGCTTGAGAAGGCTCCTGCCAGGGACGCTCTCCGAATGTTCTGGACGAGTCTCAGCAGCATATGCTCAGAGCAGGTCGGCCCTGCAGAAATTAGCCAAAATGCCAGCAGATCCCTGGAAAAGATGGCAGTGCTTCTCACGCAACTCCAGTGTCCGGATAAGTCGCTCACGGCCAAAATGATGAAGAAACGGAGCGTGTCGTTCTCTGAGGATGGGCCCCCTGCTCCAGTCGAGACTGAGGTCAAATCGTCATTGCAGGCCGTCTTTCAGAGATATCCGGAGCTAATCCGCCTCGTTCGCAAACTCGTGAGGAACAGCTGTGGGCTTGCTCGCACTGGTTCGCTGCCCCACCTGTCGCTTCTTGTCAAATTGCTTGATTCCTTTCAGCTGGCTGAGGTTTTCGAGGAGCTATTAGGAGGAAACAGTGAAGAGGAATATGGTGAACCAAGAAGTGAAGAAGGGGTGCAGGAATCAAAAACTTCAGATGGGGGTTACTCAGAGACAGGCCATGAAGACAGTGACTCAAAACTCCCATGCTCCAAAGTCCAGTCTTCAGATATCGCCGACGATGCTAAGGACTCCTCGATTGTCATTCAGAGGTGCTTCGAGGAGGTTCTCTTGCCGTGGGTGCAGTCAGAAGAAGAGAGGCAACATGGGGAAGAGGAGGCACAGAGGCCTGCGAAGGAGGTCCTGCCTTATGTGGTGAATCTTGTGGCTGCTGGTTTCTGCTACTGTGACGACGAGCAAAAGAAAGCCATCCTTGATGAGTTCTGCCAACAGACCAGTAGACCACAGACGTTGTACCTCCTGATAAAGAAGGTGAGAGCAATTTTATCTGGACTATGCACACTAATGTTCAGTTTATCTTCAAGTTGGATGATTTCCTTTGCCAGTTCGGCATTTTTTTTCAACGGAACTGTGAAGCACAGCATACACTAAACCAAGGCAGGACTCTAGTTTGGAGTTTCCGGATTTTCCACTTCATTTCTATTAATAAACTATTCACTGTGTAAAAGGAAAGATAAACATCAGTCCCACATCACTGCACAGATAAAGTAAGTGTCTGACCTGACTAAGCATTACAGCACTGCCTTGAAGGTCTGTTATTGCATAGCTAACAATACCTGAGGACTATCGAGAACTGGACGGAGAAAGTAGGGGGAAGGGATAAATGAAAAGATGATGTTTAGTGACCCACATCGGTCAGTACAGTCATCTGCAAATGTTTAGGACCGCCCATACAAAATGCATTAACTTGGGGAAAAACCAAACTGAAACCAATCAATCATGCCAACTTATGTTTATTTTCAATGTGTAACCTTAGTATCTTCATTAAACAGCTATTTGGCTACATTTCCATGATTTGAGATGTTATCAGTATAATATTTAGTGTGCCCTCCTTTATTTTGATTACTTAGACTGGCTTTTTTTTCACCTGTGCTGCCTTACAGAAAAACTGTCATACAAAACCTGCCTTTGCACAAAATTTCATTCAAATGGGTAAATCACACTAAACTGATGTTATGCACCATTGTAAGTAACCATTAAGTGAGACAATGCAATGCAGGCCCAATGATAGAGATACCAATAAATTCCTGGTAGTCTTAAATATTTGCAAAGGACTGTAAAGCTTACTTGAATAATGGTTGATTGTTTGGTAAATAAAAATGATCCATCAAATTTGTTGGATTCTTCGTGTGCAGATCTTAGACTCCTCTCACAGCGCCTGCGTCAGGGCATGGCTCAAGTCGGCCGTGTTTGGAGAGAAGCTATTGAAGCTCACTGACATGCTGTGCTCCCAGGCACTTGATGGGGAGGCAAACGGCTCAGCATCGCAGAGCTGGGACTTGATCAACTTGGGGCTGTCCATGGAGGCCGAAGAAGGTTGGTCGGTGACGTCCGAAGTGCTTACGATTTTATCCTAATTTCACCAGGAACTTCACTTTTTATCCCTCGTAAATTGTACAAAATCTTCATCTGAAAGGTACTGTCTTCACATTTTGAGAGATAGTAAAACTTCAAGAAAAAAGTCAAAAAAGGTAGAGGGATGTGGATGGAAGTCACTAACACTTTTTAGAGTTATGTTTTAACTTCTGAACTGTTACGAATGTGGAGTTTCATCATTTTGAAAATGAATTATCTGGAGAAGAGATTTTTTCATTGAAACCTTGCATGAAAACCATAATTTGTTTTTCTTTGTGGGGCAAAAAGAGCCCAGAGTTCACTCTGGCTATGCCGACCAAATCCTGTGCAAGTTCACTGACACTCTGCTGAGGTCAAAGGTCAGACTGGAAGGCAACGAGCAGGGAGTTGATAACTGCATCAGCTTCATCTGCGATGTGGCCGCCAACTTCTTCAGTGCAGTCAAGGTCAGGTTTTTATGCGTCATTTGCCATTCCTTGCTTCCTGGGCAGGATATCGCATGTTTGGATTACAAAAGTGTTTAAATTGCCGTTAATTTTTCTTTGTGTCAAGATGGCATCTTGTTAGTGAAATAATCTTATCTTACTGCAGTGACTCTAATCAATTGATGAAATGAGGTTTTCAGTTCAAATCTTTTCCAGTCTGTCTTTCAACTTTGCGAAATGAGGCAGTTTGTTATTTCAAACAAGCAAGGTTATTTGAGAGCAATGCTTGGAAGCTCAAACATGCTCAATGTGGCCAGTCGCAGACATCTCGTATGCGTAGTGCTATTCTTAAATGACATCAGACGATCTTCATTGTGAATATGCACTGCTGCATTGGCAGCCCATGGCAAAATCCTAGATTAGGGCAACTAAACATGGCAGACTAAGAAAAAGTGCATCGAATGAGAAAAACATCAGGATCAAATTAGGTAAATGAAACAAAATGTCAATGGAATTTACAAAAAAGTGAGAATTCCTAGTTTAAAACAAGCCAGGAAAGACGTCGAGCACAGTTCAAAAAATCATCAATTGTGAGACACACTACAAGCCCAACATCAGCAAGTCCCCCTACAAAACATTTGACGAGCATGACTAAATGCTTCTGGCATTTTGTTTTCTACCTTGTCCAATTTGAAGTTTGTCTGTTTTTTTCATGGAATGATAGGGATGTCTTTTGATTTCCTCTGCTGAAGACCTGCTCCTGGCCCTGTTCCAACTGAGCTGTAAAGAGGCGACAAACTTTCCAGGTTTGTGTTTGCCAGTCTTCCAAAGAGGTTTTTTTTTTAATGTTGACTGTGCGTGCTACCTGCTGCTAAACTGGTTTGGAACCGCCTGGTTGACTTTTGCAAGTTTGGTTTCAAGAAGTCTATACGTAGAAGAAGATAACAGATTTGAATCCCACCTGATTAAGCCCATGAATTCTTTTGCACAAGCTCTTAGAAAACATTGCAGCAGGCTTCATTTCCATATAGAGAAGAATGCTGTTTTAATCCAAATGCATCTGTAACCTTGTACTGATGAATAGTCAGCATTTTGCCAGTGCCCCTGAAGCCTCGTCATTTTCATCTGGCAAACTGATATTAACCACTTTTCAATAGGAAAGTATTGACTGAAAAGTGATGGCCTGTTTTTCATAAATCAGAACCTGTTCAGAAGAAAATCTTATCAGCGTGGACTAATGGGGCAGAGTCGCTCATCCGGCAAACAGGGGGGTTCCTGAAGGAGGAGGGGTTCCTCTGCAGGGCGGCCGGCTGGATTAAATTGTGCCTCAAGCAAGGCCCGCACAGCCTACTCAGGTATGAGTTGATTCCGAGATGTCATGCTGAAATACATGGGCACCTTTTTCAGCGCTGAAAATTTCCGCAGTGTTGCTTTGCATCCATTTACGGCATTCGGATTGCTTGCAGATGTTCATTTTGATTGTTTGAGTATTATTTCATAGTGAATTTGTCCCACGTGTAGTGTTATGTTTGGCTTAACATACCCACATTTAGAATAACAAGATACCACCGCCATGTATGGATGAGTATAGATATCCAATGGTGCATGAAGAATTTGAAAATGTGTTTACGCCCTTCAGGAATTCCTGCATGTTCTCACATCAGACAGTGTCGAGTGGCCAAGTGCCATATTTCAGTTTGTATCTATTACCACTTTGCAACTTCTTAGCAAGTTGGAGAACCATGATCCTTTTGTCATTTGTGCAGTTATCAGGCAACTTGGCACATGAACACATTTACTTCAAACCATGACTAAATCCCGTTCTGGCTAGTCGGTAGTCTTGTTTGGTATGACATCATAGACCGAGGGGCATGGCTGGGTGCTTTCTCATTCTTTTTCTGTCGAGCAAGTAATTGGCATACTGAGTGGTTTCTGTCTTTTGTGTGAATGTGAAAGATTGCCCTGTGCGCCATTTTCCATCATCTCATTTTGTCCTGTATTTGTTGACCTTAGCATTGAGTTACTAGCCAAGCCAGCGATGACCTTGAGTGGCCTTGTATCGTCCAGCCTACCACTGAGTGAGGACCATGATGCTCTGAGTACAGCAGAGAGTTTTGCCGCACTGTTGATGCCATCGGAGACTGAGTGGGACAAGAACCTGGCTATGTCCAATCAGGTGGGGCTTTAGATATGGAGCTTGGATTGTATAGGATCTAAAAGACTCCCCAATTGGAGCGCTTCTGTGATGTGAATGTTGAAGTAACTTGTCTGAACAGATACAGTGAACGCAAGTAATTCTTTGCTGCATGTTTCCTCCGTTACAGTGGATGGTGTCATCCTTTCTAGATGAAACCTTGACCTTTACTGAACTTCCAGAGATGACCCCCACTGACCCTGTCACCATGCCAACAGGGCTTGTCCACTCTGTGTATGTTGCTACGCTCCTCAGGCCGTCCGAAATATCAACCAGTCCTGAGGTCGACAGCGAGTCCGTGCTGGAAGCAGAAGAGCTTGCTGAGCAAGACAAGGATGAGTTAGACAGATGCGTCACTTCGGCCCAGTTACCATGGAGATTTGATGTTATAGCGCAGGCACTGAAGGGACTGTTGTATGCTCTGCAGTGGTGTAAAGGAACCATGGGCCTTAATGCATTGACCAATCAGGTGCAGCTATTCCTCAAAACTTGGCTAACAGCCAAAAAGCATGTGTCCCTAAGTAACAATTTCTGTATCAAAAGGAAGTGCTTTTCAATGGATCAGTAATCCACATGTTCCAAGTTTTAAACACGCTCCCTTTTATTAATCCATTTTTGATAGCTAGTTATGGTTTGTGGTTTTTGCACAGATTCCTCAGCAGAATTTTGGCGTTGAAATGCCATCGTATTGTGTTGAGGTTGCCACGGTCATCAACACAACACTCGAAGGTGTCTGGAAGGGCCTGAGCAACGACGATTGGAAGAGGCTGGTGGGGGACATTCTTGACATGTGAGTATCTCATTCAAACGCGATCTTGTTAAGAAATTCTAGTTGGTACAGTGAAATTTTCCTCACCTTTCCACCTCTGTGACTTGGGTTCAGATCCCACCTTTGTCCAACATGTGGTTGGATTTTCATATCTTCCTGACTCTGCAGGTTTTAGGATTGTTCTAGGATTTTCTTCCCAACTCTGAAACTGAGCATTACTTCATCTTTTTCTCTCTGCAAGTTTCTGAAGGCTTCCAGCTTTTAATGCCTGTGCTTGTGTGAGGAAGCATTCAGTTTTTACCACAATGAATAGATAAGTCTATAAGTATAATCGTTGATGTCTATGTGGTAATTTGAAACTTTCTCTGGATTTTTCACCTCATCTTTAAATAAGAAAAACTGTGAGTGTATATGTTTCTCAATACATCTATATCTCTTGTTGGTTTTTGTTTTTTGGCCAGAGCAAAATTCGTCTCTTTCTGTTACTGTTCTTAACTAAAGCATATTTTCATTCAGTCTGGTAGTCCCCATGCAATACAAGTTGGTAGGATTCTAAGAACAGACTATGAAACATTGGTCATCACTTAGAGATACAGTGTTGTGAGTTGGCATTTAAAGAAAAATTTCCTGTGAAACAGGTCCATGATAGCCGGTAACCTGTGGTCATCATCCTTGTCCTATCTGCTGAGCTGCTACTCAAGGTACCAGGGAAAGCACAGGGAACTCAGCCTACTACAACTTGCTCAGGGCACAGACAGGTACATGCAGGACCCAGTCAGAGCGGAAATTTGTCCCATTTCCCCATGTCACATTTCGGGGAAGAGAACATTTGGGGTTAAATTTATTTTGGATTAGAAAGATCAAACTGAACTTTTCGTTCAACATGCAGATGGAAACAGACCTTGTGTGGGTGAAAAATGTCTAGTTTCCTGTTACATTGTTCAAGATTCCTTTAGCTCTGGTGACTTCCAACTCGTTTGATAGGCTGTGTCACATTTAGCAGTTTTGGATTATCAACTGGAGTAAGGTTTAAGAATTCTTCCCACACTTCTCAAACTAAAGATGGCGTATCGATGCACCATAATAATGGAGGAACCTTCCAATCTCTGTCGTAAGAAGCCGTCATGTTTTTCTGAATGCAGCTGTACCTTTTCTTTGACCAGATTTGCTGTCCTGTCTTTATTGGCAATCCACACCTTGGAAGCTATCCTACCTCACCTGAGCCAGGCACAGAGGCTGGAGTTGTTAGAGATCAACACAGCCAAGCTTTTATCCTCAGAGAAAGAGATGGTGGCTCATGTTGATGGTAAATTGACTCACACAGCATTTTCTGCATTAGTGGACTGTTGCTGTCAAGATGGATGAAGGCATTTTGAGCTTGGCTGGATTCTGAAATCGCATGACCAGCCTCCTGAGGGGACTGATCTGGGTGGTTTGCAGTGTGAAGGTCAAAGGGTGATTGTCCTGCATAATAAATGGCCATTTCAGCACTCATGAGTATTTACAGTGCAAAATGTCTGTCCCAAGGACTATGGACTTGTGTGCATTCAGTTGTAAAATCGGCCACATTTTTGTCTAGCATGGGCTCAACTTCTACTGTTAAAAGGATCAAATTTCCATGGTACAGATTCAGTGACTGCCCCTATAGTTGAAGCAGTAACTGATTTGTCTGTTTGTTTTAAAATGACTTAAGAGCCATACGAATGATACAATTCCAAAACATTTACGGATGTTCATGACTGATCAATAGGCTGCCTCTTTTATGATTTCACAGGTGGCCTGGGGAGCATGTCGGTAGTCGCAGCCATCGTCCGGCAGCCAGACGGCTTTGATGTTGCCAGCCATGCTGAGGTTGTGGCTAGCTGCATCCAGCAACTCATGAAATGGAGGGAGGACTATCTGGAATTGTTTCTCTTTGGAAAGTAAGGATCAGTGTATTAATGGGGCGATTCAACCACACAGTGTGCCTCAAAGAGGTTGCCATGGAGAGGCTGTATTTTTCAAGTTTACGGTCAACATTTGAGCTTGTGTTCAAATGCAAATTGAACACACGCTCTGACAAATAGAATTCGTGGACCATTTCCCACAGTGCTCTGCCAAAAAAATGACCTTTCCATTGAATTGCCTTTCTTCATCGTGAATTGCCTGTATTGATTTGGCCAGTGTTGTGTTCGAGTCTATCACAAGTCCCGTCACAAGGCCAGGCACAAGTAACAGGGTGAGCATCGACAAAAGAATGCTTTTGTCACAGCTCATTGGAATAGTTTATGAATTGGCTTAAGAGTAAAGACTGAATGACTTGTGATGGACTTACAGGGACTTGTTGTGATGGACCCGAATACAACACTCGATTTGGCATTACCAAATTATGCCTTCATCAAGGGAAAATTTATTTTCTTTGGAGAGGGGTAAGTATCAGCAACCAAGGCAGGGGAGGGGTGGGCCCTTTGTTAATATTTAGTCCATGACTATCTTTTCTTTGTAATTAAAGTATTCTCACTTTTTAAGGTGCTGTTGCTTTCTATAATAGCGGCTGGGCTGTGCTTTTGTAATTTTATAAAATTCTTCAAAGTTGACTTCTGGATATTGAAAAGTTTTGAACACTACGTTTAAAGCTAGCTCTGTGTTTATTTTCAGAATTGAATTTCAAATATTTGCTAAATTTTGTTCACCAGAGACCTTCACGAAGTATCAATTTTAAACGACGTGTTCATCAATGTCAAGATGATGCAATTAATACGGCTAGTCATAGAAAAGTTGCCCACAGCACTGAGTGAGCCATCCTGGGACTTCATGCTTTGCTCCGTTGTAGCTTGGATCCAGGTAATCCACCGGAATCCTGTTTTCCAAACTAGTTGTAGAAGTGCAAGAAATTACCGTACAGTCTTCCAAGGACTCATGCAATGTCATTTTATAACTGCAGTTCTTGTAAATTCTCCTTTGTATTCCATTTAACATTGTTGTCCTTTTTTTCATTTTAAGGGCTTTTTCTTAAGTTGGTTCCTTTGTAATTTTATGTTAATCTTAATTTGCATATTCATGAGTGAAAAGATGTTATCTGAAATAGAAAGTTTGGTTTCACAGCTGTTTTTGCACTGAAATTTGCCTGAATCTTTTATATAAATATATGGTATTGGTTTTTGTGTGCTTTGCTGATTCGTTGTTGTTGCAGTTCATGACAGCAGGCCTGTGAGAAAAGTTTTCTCACAAAAAAAAAATTTTCAGTGAGCAAATCTTGGGTTCATAGTTTTGAGCAGGAAATCCCCAAACTGCCCAATGCCTTCCTGTCAGACCATCGCAGCAACAGTGCCCTCATTTGCCAGGAAAAGCTTAATTGTAAAAAATGTGCAGATATACGAGTCAGAAGTTCTGTGAAGAGGCATTACTTGTTTAAATGACATAATGAGTTAAAGTGTATATATTCAGTTATGCGAAAAACATGTCCTCAGTATGCCATTTGCATTTCCTATGTCTGTCTGGCATTTTAATGCCGTCATTTTGACTTTTTACTTCTCAAGACCTGCAGTCAGAGTAGCGACCATGCCCTGTCCTCCACCCTCACCGCTGCATTCTGCTGTACGGCCTTTGACCTCTTGACCTCAGCCGCAACCCTGCTGGGCAGTCCCGGTGGTCATTCGTCCCTCCCTGCCAACCTATGCACAGAGTGGGTGGAGTTTTACAGCGACGCGGCCTTCACGCTGGTGCTGCCTGCGTTTGTCAGGATAGTCGGTCAGTAGTTTCAAGCCGTACCTTTTTTTTTTTCAGAATTTCAAAGGCCAAGATTTTTTTTGGATAGCGGAAAGTTTGCCGAAAAGTCCCAACCACAAGGGAGATGATTCCACAGCTGAAAAGCAGACTCTTCTCCCTGTCACCCGGGCTAAAAATTTTTGTGTGTTTTTCATTTTTCTCGGACGTTGCAAAAATGTGGCATTAAGCGCAGTATTTGTTTCATTCGTGCAGAGGCTACTGATTCTGACCATCTGTCAGTCCTGAGACATCACCTGCTCCAGTCAGCATCGGACGCAGTCCGCCACCACCCATCAGAACAACTCAGGAAACACACGTTTCCACCAAAGTCCTCGCTGTCTGTGGGAGCAGCAAAGCTAACCGATAATTTCAACACATCCCAGGATGCAGTTCATATCCTTTTGGACCGTTTGTGCCCTATGCTTCTGAAGACAGATCGATCAGTCAAACTGGCAGCATTCCAGCTCCTAGAAAAGTAAGTCTACTATCTTTCTTCAACTGCACTTTATTCTTCATAGGATCTTATTCGTTGCGTTGCATCCATGCACTTCAAAGGTTAGGACTAAGTACACTTTGTTCACGAGCGACAGAAAATTCTATTGTGCTTACTAACTAACACATTACTTATACATCAAGTTCTTGAAGGTGTTACGCTATTCTTCTGAAATTTTTAAAATTTTACTGAGAAATTTTCTGAGGATTTTGTAGGATTACATATGGTAGAGCCTAGTCATTATTATTTACAAAGAGTTTGATGAGCCCTTGAAAGTTGACGTTAGAAAGTGGTTTAGATTTCAGTGTAGCTGATTCTTGAAGATTCTGCTCAGTTCCTAGCAAAAAACCCTTAAGTGCCAGATTTAAATTTCTCTTGTAACCTTACCTTCAACCTTGCGTCGTAATTCATGAAAGCTTTTTTTTTAGAGTTCAAAGCTTTTAAATGCATCTTGCATATAAAATAAATCAACAGACCCTTCACATTATGGCCATTTCATTAGGATGCCACCCTGAGTGATACATCAATCAAAGAACTGAGTTTTCTCTTTCTTCTCAAATTACATCAATGTCCTCAAGCAATGGCCCTTACACTGACGTGCAATTGGCAAATTACGATAAGCATAAGAATAGACCAATTAATCTCCCCAAAAAATTAACCACTAGCTGCAAGGGTTGCTGGCACCGGACATGTGTTCTTTATACAACTGGCCGGGGTCTCCGAAATCAGACAACGGGAACTGGGCCTTGTAACAAAAGACCGTACTCGTAGCAAAACACCAGGCTGCTGTGAGCATTATCAACAGTTTTTCACTCTCAATATTGGAGGTAATTCAGCCGTGTTTTGAAACAGTATACCACAGTTTTGGGGATTTAGCACGAGTTGATTACCACCGGGGACAAAAGCGCTCCACTACTGCAGCGATGAGCCACACAGCAACGCTGCACGCTAATGTTGCCCCTATTGAAAAGAGGTCAGCAGGGCACTGTGCCAGGTTCATGAACAAAAGAAAGTTGTAAACATAACACCGCGCAATCTGGGCTCTTTTTACAAGGCTGCAGGCCTGGCTGAAATACTCGGGCGCCAATAGATTTTATCTGTCAGACTAGAGTGGCCACCAGATGGTAATTCGTGTGGGTGTAAACGTTCATTAATTGAGATGATGAATTTTTGAAGAATTTTGAAAACTGAAAATCTTGAAAAAGTCCCGATTATGTGCACTGCATTTTTCAAACCACCTGGCAGCAAGTGGTTAAATGTGCTTGTCACTAAATACCAGCGAAAACTGATTATAAGTTAGAGCGACCGACAAATGAACAACTCAAACTTTTCGTAAACACAAGAGAGCATGCCTCCTGAGCTCATCCCAAATGTGATTGAACTTAGGGCCTGTTTGTTTCACATGGATCCGGATCGCGATCAATGATTTGTGGTTGGTTCGCTGACACCAAACTCACCTAATGAATAGCCCGAACCAGCTGCGGGATCACTGATCACGATCCAGATCTGCATGGAACAAACAGGCCCTTATTGTGTACGAAAGATTGTATTCCAAGCATTACACATTACATACATGAACATGCACACGTGAAACATGAAGCCATTAAAAGTATGCGTTTAGGGATTTGTTCATAGTTAGCAAACAGAGCAACATCACATGGTCAAAGGAGTTTCTAGAAATCTTCAGTTTAAGGAGATTAGTTCACGAATAGCTGGTGAGAACAGTTTCTTGGATGAAACGCATTCCCCTTGAGTTTCACTTAAAAGTGTGCTGATTAAAATGAAGCAAAAGCAGAATGTATGTACTGGTAACTCAGTTTGTGGGCTTTCACAGTTGGGGGAGAAGTGTTCTGCAGATGCAATACTTAGTTGAGGTGGTCATTGCATACGTGTAGCCACTGACGTCTTTAAGGCTGTACAAGTCAGATGCATTGAATGTGGCAGCAGGCGTACATGTTGTAGTGTGTATTCCTGGTGCTAAATGTCCTGATGGAGATCTTATAGCATCTTTTTTGTCAGTTGTGATGGTGCAGCACTGCATTTCACACATTGAGGGGAAGTCACCATTGGACGAATCGGACCAGTAGCCTCACGCTGATTGTGCTCCCGCGTCAGCTCTGCTTCAACCTCCTGTTACATTGTTCAGTTTGCGGTTGCGGTAGCCGGTTCCAACCTCACTGCAGATCCACTCACTCTCATGGTTGCAGCCAGTAAAAGTCGATCCACAAGTACATGCACCGGTATCTGATTGTGTTGAAGACTGTCAGGTGACTCATGAACACGATCTCTGCATTGGTACAGCCATGCGAGCACCCAAGCTGTGACGCAGCGAGTCGACAGCTCTCCATATCATCTCAATCTTGGTCAGCGTGTAGCAAGACCGGTTCCACTCCACCTATCCCTCGGGGCAATGGTCGATCATGTGATTGGTACCTCTGCCCAGGTCTCAGAGCCAGCAAAGCTGCCTTAATAAACCAGTGCTTGGAACATGTTTCTGCAAGTCACTGCAGTTTGAGATCCCATCCATGATGTTCTTCATTTTCACTCTACGAGTTACTGAAATGACTGTTAAGTATCAGGTTTGACTCTTCGTCAGCATGCAATATCAAAGTGTTTTGAAGAAAAAGCTCCATCATAGCAAACTAGTGAGGTGAGCACAGTGCAGCTGTGAACTAGTGCATTGCAGTGTCAATCGCATCGCATGTTTGCTGGTAACCCCCACAGGACAGGGAACCACTCTCGATAACAGGTTGTTTTAATAAAATGCATCCATGTACATGTATGTGTAATGAAGTTGCAGTCCACATTCCCAAAGTTGTCGTGATTTATCAAGAAGATTGGCTTTATAGAAATGAGTTGCTTGGTACTGGCTTGGTAGCAGCAGTGCAGTCTGGCGGTATGAAGGATAAATACCGGAAGCTGCATGTAGTTTCCTTTGAGTTTTGCACTCTCAGTCAGCACTCATTTAAATAGATTACATAAAGATCGTGTATGTTTCAGGCTGTGAGAAGGGTCTGTTTAAGTGATTTGTGACTTGCAGTTGGCAGTGGTAACATGAACCAGTCTATTGTGCTGAATAGTTTTTTTAACAATTATTATGGATAGAGCCATCATGAGCTGTCTAATATGTTAGAATTCACAACATTTGACCTGCTGATGAGTTGCTGACCTTGATTTCTGAAAAATTTCTGACAAGGAGGAATTCTAGAAGTAGGAGAGATCTAGTAGCATTTGTTGTCAGCTGTGATGGTGCAGCACTGCATGCATGGTAGCTTCATCTCACACATTGAGAGTCCTTGGCGGTCATCCCAATCTGACCAGAGGCCACTGCTTCCGAGACCTGCAAAGTCTGCTCCGCTGCCACTAGTGCTTGCTGGCCAGTCGTTTGGCTGCTTTGGCCACCAGTTGCGGTACCCAGTACCGGCTACACCGTCTTCACCACAAACCCACGCCCCCTCTTTCTCACTGTCAGTGTCAGTGCAGTCTATCCACAGTAAGCTGGTTGAGTTGGAGGCTGCCAGGTGCCTCATGAACTCATTCTCTCCATTGGAGCTGGGGACGGCCATGCGGGCGCCCAAGCTGCGACAACTTAGGTGGGCATCTTTCCACATCATCTGAGTCTTGGTCAGCATATAGCAAGACCGGTTCCATTCCACCCATCCGTCAGGGCAGTGATCAATCTTGTTAGCTTGCCCCAGTGTCAGAGCAGCTACCATAAGGAACATCATTTGATATACACTATTCATTGTTCTTGGAGGAGAATTATCCCAAATTCTGTTGTAGGGTTTATCAATCTTGTGTTTTTTAGCAGTAATTTATTGCTAGCTATCTCTAAGTTTGCCACACCCCAGATGCAACAGTTCAATCATGTACATGCCACGCTTAAACTGTCTCCAGTTTTCACTTGTCCACTGTAGCACACAAGTTATTGAGCAGGGGACCCATCAAAAGATATGCACCATATGTCACTTCAACTGGTAACCTCTCATTTAAAAAGCGGCATTTAATAAGCTATTAAAGTATGGCACCTGTTCTTGATTAAATTTTTTTAATGGGTGCAGTCATGCCAAAATTAAGGTGTGCAGATCTACAGACAGTAGTTGCCAATGAACAACTTACACAATGGAAAGGGGAAATGGGCCGTGAAAGGTCTAAAGAGCCTGTTGCTGTCATTCGCATGTATGGTGTCTGCTGATAATAACTGTAATTTTATATCAGTAAATACCGGTATGGTTGCCCTAGAAACTGCGTATTGATTTTAGCAAGCAAGGGGAACCTCATTGCAGGCATTTGCTTTGAGGTCCATCAGTGACATATTTTTATAAGGCCAGGAAATTGAACGCAATTTTGTGGACATCTTTACTGGTTTCTTTTTAAGAATTGTACCATAAATTAATGCATGTTTATGATTGCAGCGGTAAAAATGATTTCATAATGTGACAGATGAAATGTTCCATTCCATAAGAATGATTAATGTTACCTATCAGCAAATGAAATTCTTTCCAATGTCAATTTCCGTGGCACAAATGTGAAACATTATGTGTATAATCCTGAATATTTCCCCACGCGAATAAATGCCTGCTTCACCTACAAGTTCTGGAATTTAATGTTCTCCTGTAGTGTAGACCATTCTTGTATTTATTACATGTACTTTACATGTACCTGCATGCTTCATGGATTTGATTGGTCTGTTTTCATGGTGCAGTTACGCAGCATACATCGCGATGAATAATCCAGCAGCACATGATTGACATAGAGTACCGAAGTGTGATGTCACTGTGGACCAGAAAGTGCTGTGCAAACGAATGGAGTACGCGCGCGTGTTGGTTCACGCGCTAATGCCTTTTACACACTAATTGTGCGCGTGACATATTTACTTCGGTACTCTATAAAGCCAATGCAATCACAGTCAAAATGAGTTTAATAGGGGCAGCATCAAATACATTAGTTTCTTAGACGGTATGGTCAATTTTTTGTAAAATGCATGAACAAAAGTGGAGTAGCAAAAGTTCCTGTCTGCATATTTAGTGTGAGATACGTAAGGGTAGGAAACCGTCTCTTAACTGTCTCTGATTGATACGTAAGTGTACATCTGATGGATGAAGAGCAGCATGCGTCATCCAGCAAAGTGAACCCTTGTTGCCTAGTGACAAAGCACCCTCTCTCATTTGTGTATGAATTTGATAGATACAATCATATTTCCCTGTTAACATCTTGTGTCTAGAGATGTTGGACACATGCCTCTGTACTTGTGGAACAAAGCCACTGAAAATCAGTTTCATTTCCTTTCATCAGTATGTGTTTAATTCAAACATGTTTTGATGCTGTGCATTTTACAGATTCCAGTAAACTGTAAGGGTATGGTCCAATACAAACATGACAAAGTTCATACAGTGAAACAGAGTTTTGCTTCTTCTTTTTTTATTCAAGTTTCTTTTGAGTATTTTTAGATCTTTTCACAAGCAACAAGGGCTTATTGCTTTTTCAAAGAGTGCTCATCATCCGTTTTCTAAAGTTTTACAAATAATACATGTACGTCGGTATGTATTCTTTGAAGTCGTGTACATGTACATGTATGCAGTACTCCAAAAATCCTACTATTCATTGGGTTTAAAGAATGTATATCCTTTATCTATCGGAGCAATCACACATGATTTTTTTGTGAATATCCAACAGTTTTCAGGAAAAGATTCCAGGTTTCCAGCAGATTGTGACCATCATAGCAGTTACATTTTTCTGCCGTATATTATTCAATTAATAAAAGTTTTTCGATTCAAAGTTTAAAATTCTGTTGTCACACTTGTCCAGAAAGAAGGTCACAAAAAGTATCTCTTCCCAACAAGTATATCACTTACATGTACAAACTATGTACATGAACCATTGGCACAGCTCTTCACTAACATAAGGGCATTTTCGAAACGAGTGGATTTGGCGTAGACTTCAGTTTCGCTGGTTCCTGTCAGAGTTTGAACATGTGGTTTAGAACGCCGCTTCAAAACGGATGGAACCAGCGAGACCAAAGTCTAAGCCGAATCCACTCGTTTCGAAAATGCCCCATGATCTACCGGTGTATACATGTACATGTTAGACTTCTCCAAAGTCCTGTCCACTCCGAGCAGAACCAAAGAGGACGTGTTATTTTGGTACTCACAGTATACTTTCGTCAAAATTGAAACAACAAAAGTTAAGTTGCAAACATTACAATGTACGTGCTGTACTGCATGTATTGTATCTCCGTCTCACACACTGAGTGTTGGTGGTGGTCACTCAAGTTTGTAAATAGTAAGTGCCAGTGGAATGGTAAAAGTCAGACATGTTGAATGGGGTTCCCCTGCTCTTCAACATGGTTTCGGTGATCTTGTTTCACATCCGATAGTTGAGTTGGGTTCTGTAGTCATTTGCATCGACTGTGGCAATACCATACACGTATCAACCATGCCTTGGGCAGTCCACATGGTGAACATTGAACAGATTGGCAGCCAGTACCTTGGCTGTTTGTTGTGAACATCTTGGTGGAGATCTAGTTGCCTCTGTTGTCAGCAGTGATAGGGCAGCAGTGACAGCTTCATCTCACACATTGAGCTTCCATGGTATTCCTTCCAAGCTTGCCAAAGTCTGAGTTGGCTTTTGTTCCTGCCAATAATTGAAACGGTCATGTCAGATTGGTAAATCCATGCTCGGAGATTGAATGTACTCTTTGGAATTGATAGAGCTCATTGATATTAGTCTCCTGAATAACTGTCCGAACAGTTGTTTGGATGAAGCAACTAAGCCCTTTTGGTGCAGTAGACTGCATGCATTTATAAGGCGTTGTTGATGGTGAACTTTGGTGGAATAAGTTGTATGCATGTGCAGTGTACCGGTACCACTGACACTTGTGCTGAATGTTCTGGAGTAGATCTAGTGGCAATCATTGTCAGCTTTGATGGTGCAGCACTGCATCCATGGCAGCTTCATCTCACACATTGAGTGCAGAGGTTTGTCATGGATGTCTGTCCAGTATCCATTTGATGTGAGACGGGCAAAATCAGCTCCTTCAATTTGACCGCCCATTGACAGGTCATTAGGCTGGCCTGCCTTCCAGTTGCGGTAGCCGGTTCCAGCCTTGCCATCTTCACCACAAACCCACTCACCCTCTTTGCCCCTATCTGTGCAGTCGATCCACAGAAACCTGATGCTGTTGGAGGCTGCCAGGTTACTCACGAACTCATTCTCTCTATTGGAGCTGGGGACAGCCATGCGAGCACCCAAGCTGC